>JAOEGS010014485.1:24229-34978 GCA_025447755.1 Corythornis vintsioides
CCCTTTCTTCCTCCCTTTCTTCCTCCCTTTCTTCCTCCCTTTCTTCCTCCCTTTCTTCCTCCCTTTCTTCCTCCCTTTCTTCCTCCCTTTCTTCCTCCCTTTCTTCCTCCCTTTCTTCCTCCCTTTCTTCCTCCCTTCCTTCCTTCCGCTGCTGGAGAAGGACATGGTGGTTGGTTGGTGACATTTGAACAGCTGGCAGAATTTCTCACTTGATGGAAAATGAAGTGACAGAGGAGCAAAGAGTAGAGGGGGCACAGACAACTACTGGTATTCAGGGGAACCAGAGGTTATTAGTCAAGTCAGGTTGTCAGGTTCCTTTGTGTCTGTGCACAGTGAACTGGTCTTCCAACCCTCACTGGGGATTCTTGGGGACTATATGTGCTGTAGTTATTTCCATGCATACTATGATAATAAAATATTATCTGATTATTGTGCACCAATATTTGCAGGTAAGAGAATAAAGAATGGAAAGAAAGAGTTCAGGTGGAGTCATTTCCACACATAATATGATAACTAAAATATTATATGAGTTATTGTGCCCCAATACTTGCAGGTAAGAGAATAAAGAATGGAAAGAAAGAGCTCAGGTGGAGTTGTCAAACATGGATGGAAAAATAATCTAAGCTTTTTTTTGAGAAGGATCTGCTCAGGCTATGAAGAAAATAGGATGTTGGTCTGAAAATGCCCTAATAAGATATATATCTGTAGAGGAGGTAGGAAATAAAAGACTGTGGTTCAGACTGTGGATGTAACTCAGCAAATTAAATTGCAGTGCTGTAAATTGCATCTCTAAAAGCAATTTAGCTTGATCCACATTCTGTAGGACTAAGATGTTCACTGTAGCATGTTAGTAGTTTAATTGACCCCATTGCTAATTGCAGGATTTTTTTTGTCCATGGAAATAACTAATTTATGGTTAGTCACACCCATGCTGCTGTGAATAGTCCCACTCAACCTTTATGTTGAATTCCTAGAACACTTTTGTTTTGGAAAATAAAATATCTTCTGATAAAGCTCAGGATGGGTATTGACAACCAGATGAGTTATCAATATGCCCACACTGAAATGCAGAAACTTTATATTTTTAAATAAATGATTGCAATATCCACACATCCCACCCAGCCTCAGAATTTATTAGTAAATAGCCTGAACAATGGGAACAAGTACACATAAACTCCCTGCTAATTGCTGGTATTAATCACCCAGCATTGTCTATTGTTCTTGTACTTTATCCCTGCAAAGTGATGCAGCTGTGTTCTGTTTTCTGCTACCTCATTTCCAGCACTACTTATCCAAAGACAAAAGGCACATGTAACTTCATCTGAACAAACCACTGTACACGTGTGTAAGATGAGAATAAATGTGCTAGATCTAGGCTTTTTAAATTCAGAAATGGAAAATGCAGGCAAAAAAAAAAAAAGATTGTGCTTGCTAAACCAAGCACTAAAAAAATGACCTTTGGTATTTTCATTAGTGGTATTTTTGTTCTCTTTATTTGATTTAATTGGGGAAGTACTTTTAATGCTATTTATTTTTTATTTCTTTGCAATGCCTTGGGTTGAGGTCATTAATTTTGCTTTTTGCTGATTCTGGGGTTTCCCTTCTAATTATTTTTCTGCTGCTCCAATGCAAATGTTCTCTTTGGAGTTTCGGATTTAAACAGCACACAGAAATTATTTCCTCTGTGCTTCGGGAGGAACTTTTGCAAGTTTGTGGGGGTTTTTTTAACCTGAATTTGGACTTCTATTTGAAAAATATCTATGTATTACATTATCAAGTTAAAATATAGAAAATACATTTGGCAATCCATAACAGCTAAGAAGACTCTGAGCTTCTGGCTACTCAGAGGAGAAAACTCCTGAGCACTGCAGGTTCTCTTATTCAGGTTTCAGGATATTCTATTTTTTTCACTAGGTTCACAACAGCAACTGCAGAAAAAAAAAGTGGTAGATTAAGCTAAATAATAAGGAAGAAGAGGCCAGATTTTTAAGTTCTGTACAGAACAAAGATCTGTGGCTCTCCCTGTGACACTAAGTGGGGAAGGAAGGGAGATTTCCCATGAAAAGAACAAATATTCTCCTTTTTTTTTTTTGCTCTCACAGATAACCTCACACTTGGGTTACAAGCCTAATCTCATTTTTTCTGAATTTTTATTATTCAGATCTTGGATATATTATGGTCAGATAAAAAACTGGCCACAAACCCACAAGTGGTTTGATGATTGGTGATAGTCAGGTTGTGAAGGTGGTGGGAATAGGCCTAAGAGTATTTAAATCTTTCATGAACCATGTAGTTTTGTTAATGGATATATATATATATATGTTTAAAAAATGGGATATGTTAAATAAAAAGCAAAAGAAAAAAGGGAAACCAATAGATGGTTGTTTTCTACTGGTTTGTGTTTTGGCTTGGAATCTATAGGGTTTGCTCACACCACATCTGGGGGATTAGCTTGTCAGTGGGAAGGTTTTCCAGGCTAAGCATAAGGTTATAATCTAAATAATTCATTTCAGGGGCTGCAGTGTTATGAATAACTTCTGAGAGTTAGTTGAAGGCTGTGTCAGGCACATGTAAAAAATCAGCCCTGCTGAGAGTTGAGGGATGGATGAGAAAAGCTTAAAAGATGATGGCACCTGGGCTGTAGCAAGTGAAAACTGCTCAGCCAAAGCAGCACATCTAGCACAGAATTAAGCCCTGCACCTGAAAAGTGAGATTTTATTTTTTGTATGCACTTTGGATGAAATGTGCCAGAAAAAGTGCTGTCATCAGTGAACTGCTTTGCTCTAGAGGTTAGGCTTTCAGCAGATTCAGGCAGCAGAACTAATTAAGAATTAACTCTGCCAGCCAGTGCCCCACATTGCATCAGGCACCTGCCACGCAGCTAATGCAGAGGGGTTCTGGAGAGAAAAAAAAAAAATCAGCTGTACAAACGAAATGAAGTGTTACAGGAAAGGTCTTTTGCTTTCACTGCCTCACTTCTTTATTAAGTGTGGCTTGTATCTTGGCTTTTGGTTTATTCCTCAGCTTCTTAGACACTGACCATTGACATTTCAGTCTCACTTTTGTGGGTTATCTCTCCATTGTTAGCTTGTGGCTTTTTTTTTTTAAGTAAAACCTTCAGCCAAAAATGGTTAAATGGAAAAAAAAAATCACAAAATGCCTTCATTTACTGCATAACACCTTCCATTTTTATAATGAAGCTTTTGACAACACACAAGAACTCTCTTGTGTGATCTCTCTTGCTCACCCTTATGAAACTGTCTTATTTGTCACCAAACCCACTGTGCATCTGGAACAAAACTTTTGCAGGGAAGTCCAATTCTGCAGAAGGCAACAGTCATTCCTGCTGTTCTTCAGCTGCAAACTGCCTGCTGGAGTATTTACATGCTGCAGCTGCCTCAGGTGGATTAGCTTTAAACTCCAAGAAATCTGAAAGTAGATGTCACACCATGAGGCTGTGTTGACAGATGTTTTATAGATGCACCCATCAGCTGTGAAGTTGCAGCATTCACTTGTCTGTTTGAAACTTGAATAGGTGTTCTGAAAAAATAACCAGTTCTTCCCAATCATGTTTGTTCGTGTCTCTGCTGACCTGGCAATCCTCTTTTTATGTGGTTTTAGACAATTCTCTCTATTCTGATTTTACAGCAAGCTACAGAGCTGATGTGGTTTGAATCTCTTCTGTTGGCAGTGAGGAGGGGAGCATAACATCTGAAAAATCTGCTGCTATACAGCTTGCTTTTTCTTGCCAGACAAGTGTGTACACCGTGTGACAAGGAGTGGCCGATCTGTAATAGAAAGTGTGCAAATCTGTAAGTTTGAGTGCAAAGGAGATGTTTCACACATCTGTGGAACGACTGATAACTTCACAGCCCATGGGCCTGCTTCTTAAAACACTGAAGAAACTGAAATTTTCTGATTGCTTGGGACTTTATAGCAAAATTCCTAGCAGCCTCAAAGTTTTCTAGTGTTATTTCTTTCCACACTTCAATTACTTTTTGACTCTCTGGGTGTGTTTGGTTTGGTTTGGTTTTGCTGCTAGTGCCATTCTGTAGATCCCCTGTCCTGGTTTGGGTGAGAACAGCACTAATTCTGGTCAGTGATTTTACTTTTCAGCTCAGTTCTCACTAACTGCCCTGTCTGCAGGCAGCAGCCTGTTCTCACAGGCAGGTGACAACACCCCATGGGCACAGTCACTGCCAAGGGTATTATTTTCATTTTCATTCAAGTTATTCTAATTTCCTTTTCTAATCTCTGGATCTCTCTCCCTTATTCCCTTTCTTTTCCCCTTTGGGAGGGAGGTTAACAAAGGAGCATCCCTGACCCTAATCTGTGATGTGCCTCCACATTTGTATTTAACAAATAATATTCCCAATAATATTTTTTGGTTTATTTAAAACTAAGCTGGTTTTAAGAGACGAGAAAACATAAAAGAGAAATGATCTTGTCTAGGAAAGAAGAGGAATTGGACAATCTGGGAATAGTTTTTCTCTATTGCTAGCATGTCCTTTCTTGAAGAACTCTTCATGATTTTGTCTGTTACTCCTGTGCACTCATAAAAATGGAAGGTTTAGTAAATCACTGTGTTATGAGCAATGTATAAAAATTGTCCCTTCTCTCCAGGGAGTAACACTGGTCAGTGCTGAATCCATATCAAATTCAGCTGGATGAGTTCAAGAGCTATGTGGTTATGATTCTGTCAGAGCTAAACTTGCTTCCATTAGAAGCTGTAGAACTTGACCTCCTTGATTAAACAGTAAGAAGCTTCCAGGCACAATTCAAGTGGAAAGAAGCTAGACCTATGGCATGGTCTTTACTACTCAGCTTATGGAGACAGCTCTGTCATCACCTAGAAAATACCCCCCACCTCACTCTCACCTGGGGTGCTAAGGAGAGGAGGATAATGGAGACTCACAGCTCATGACCTGCTGGAAAAGCAGATGGACCAAGAGAGCTATCCAAGGGACATGCAAACATAGGTCCTCTCTCACAGTCCAAACAGTGCATCACCAATTATCATCAATTAGCACCTTTATGGGGGAGGAAAAAGGAGTTCAGGAAGTCTTCTTTGACACTAGGAAGAAGACAGACACCAAGAAATCCTATTGTAAGCTTGCTACTGAAAGACAATAAAAGGGAAAGAAAGGAA
The DNA here is from genome assembly GCA_025447755.1 of Corythornis vintsioides. Lineage (NCBI taxonomy): Eukaryota > Metazoa > Chordata > Aves > Coraciiformes > Alcedinidae > Corythornis > Corythornis vintsioides. The sequence continues at coordinate 29,379 of JAOEGS010014485.1, forward strand.
AGGGTTCAGAGAGCAAGTTACCACCACTGGCAGCCTTTCAGGGCAGCTAAGAATCCTCCCTTCCCTTCCTCAGCAGTTTTTGACTCCTCCTTTACACTGGTAGCTCCTCATGGATAGAAAATCTTTATTTAACAGCAGCTAATGGCAACACCCCAGAGGGGCAATAAAGTTCACTAATCACCAAACACAGTCTGAGAAATTGGTTAACCTCAGTGTAAAACAGATTCTGCTGCAGATCATCTTTGTTATTTTTGGCAAACAAGTCTCAAGTATAGGCATCTTAGTTTCCCATTACAAATCAGGAAGAATTTTATTAGCTCATATTTTAGGAGTGGTTGGCAGCTTCAAATGCCTGGAGATGTCTTTCTGACCCTGGTGAAAAAACAGTCTTCTAGCACCAAGAAGCTTGAGAGCACTTTCAGTTAATTTACTTTTAATTAGTGTTGTGTGGTTTCTTCTCTTTTATTAAATTGTGTTTTGTCATAATAACTAGATATTCATGCTGGATTTATAAAGATACTTTTCCAGGCTGAAGCTGTGGAGATAAGTAGACACACTTAGAGATTCAATTGGGTCTTTTTCTGAGGGAATATTTCTGGCTATTAATACCACACAGAGAACATCCAGGGCAAGGGCAGTCACCCATAAATTACGTGATAAAAACAAAGCAGCTGTAAGGCAGGTGTGGGTATGATACTCATAATGATACTCATAATGACACTCACCATATACACATAATGAATGAGTAGAAATTAAAGCATCATGCTGATTGCACAACCCACAGCTTTCACCCCAGCTTGCTGACTGCACTTTGGGCTTACCTGATAATGATCAGAGGAATGAAGTACACCAGGAAAGCCACCACTGTCATATAGGGTATCCAGTAGGACTCATCAGGCCAGAGAGCCCAGCACTGCACTTCCCCATTGGAGAGCTGGCGTTTCCCAAAAATAATCAGGGTTGGTATGGAGAACAGGAAAGAAAGGCTCCAGGAGACACCAATGAGAACTTTTGCCTGTCTTTCTGTGCAAGAGTCAAACACAGGGGGTTAGTGGGGCTGCTGCTGCTGCAACTGGCTCTTTGTAGCAGTACTGAGAGACAGGGAGGAGGGGTGTCCTGCTTTGAGTGAGAACCAAACAAATTCTGGACAGTGATTTTACTTTTCAGCCCAGATTTTCTAGCTCACTGCACTGTTTGAAAGGAGCAGTGTGTTTTCACAGTGGCTGCTGCCAGCAGTGACAGCACCTCGTGTTTAGAGTTGGAACGCAGAGCAAGGCCACTGCTAGAACTTGTGTATCACACTGGGGTGCAGAAAGTGACAGGCAGAGCCTGCAGGGAGGAGGGGACAGGACAGGGGACCCCAAAATGACCAACATATGGTATTCCAGCCCATAGATGTCATATCTGGTATAGAAAGCTCTGGGATCTGGAGGGCCAGGCTAGGCATGACTAGGTTCTCATCTTGGGGTGTTGTTCTTCTTCTTCTTCTTCTCTTGGGGGTTCTCCCCCTCAGAGCACCAAGGAAGACTCTGTCCATCCTGCCTTAGGTCCCCATCAGTGTGTCCTGACCCCAGTGCCCAAATCCAGCCCCTGAACACAGCTCTGTCGGCTGAGGGGCCCAGTCTGGGACTCTCCAAATTCCATCAGAGATGTTGGGTTTGGTACTGGTTTTGTACATATTTGTATATATTCCATTATTATTATTATTATTACCATTTTTATTAAAACTTTCTAGTTTCCTTTTCTAATCTCTCCCTTATTCCCTTTCTATTTCCCTGTTGGGGAGGGAGGAGGGTTAACAGAGAGTGGCTGTTATTGGTCTGGGGGCTGCCCTGACCCTAACCCATGACAAGGAGGAGCCTGGGTGAAGAAAGGGAATTTGGGGCTGCAGCTGGCTGATGCTGAAAAGACTGCTAAGGAGAGAGGAGATTTAGTCTGTTTCTCATTATAAAAATGCATGTTGTTATGGGCTTGTCTTTTGCATGTTTTATTTAAAGAAGCTAAGAACTGTTGAATCTCAAATGCAATGAGAAAGGCACTAGTAAGGGTCATCAAGTCAGGAACAAGAGATGCCACCAAAAGAACATAATGAATTAATGCAAAAGTCCAGAGGCCTGACCTACTCCACACTTTCACCCTGTCAGAGCAAAGTGGCAGTCAGCAGAGGACACAGGGACAGCAAGGAAGGAACCCTTTTACTACAGAGAACAGAGGAAGGCTGAGACTGGGAAGGGATATAGAAAACATAAACTAGATTGGTTGTGCTGTATGTACTTGTGGGAGAAATGTCCTCCTTGGAATGGTAATTAAATCTTCTGAATTGTCTTGAAGTGAGAAGGCTCACAAAACATTTCCTATTAGGAAAGAGCAAATGCCTTGATTTGGGGATTGAAACAAAACTGCACAACCTTTGACTCCAGCTGAAACTTTGGTGTACTAAAAAATAAATAAATAATAATAAAGGAATGAGGCCATGGAGAGACCAGAAATCTGCAGTTCTCTGCACCATGGTGGGGGCCAAACCCAGCCCCTGGTGATGGGCACATGACTAAACCAAGCCAAGGATGGGCTGCTAACCATGAGGCAGGGCAAATGATGCTGGACTTGTGCTCAAGTGATCAGCCTGGGATTTTATAAACATCAATGGCTTGGAGCAAACTGACCCAAGGTTTTCATTTTCATGAGTCTGCATCATCTGGCTAAAATCCAGGCAGTTCTAGCTGAAAAGTGTTGGGAAAAAGGCCTGATGTGTGGAGTACCAGTGATTCTCAGCAGCAGCTCTTGCTCCTCTGTTGGATTGCAAGAGGAACAGATGGGTACAGATTTTCTGATCCAAGAACCTCTGGTGTTGAAATACTTTATTGTTCTATAAAATGCCCGAAGTTGTGTGTGAAATAGAAGCTCCCTTTAAATTATACATATCAAGAGAACATCTTTCCTCCTTGCAGCTCAAAAAGCAATATGAGAGCATGTGGGAGAAACATCCAAAAAGCAATTTTATGCTTTATGAAATATCAGTTGTGAATATTCACTTATCCTGCTCATTTTTAAATGCTAACCACTTGCAGCAAAATATGGATTTACTAATCTAGGGCTTAAGGGAACTCTGATGGCATCTGCATAAGTGAGAGGGTTAGATTAAATCTATAAATACTGCACAGGCAAAGAAGATCTGTAAAGTTTCCCAAGGCGTAACAGAAAAAAAAAACTTAAGCAAAAGGCTTATTAAAGTTGCAGAAAATGTTTCCTGACAGAAACAGCTTTTTGATTGTGAGCTAGCTAATGAAAATACATACACAGTGATCCTCTGTGGGACCCACCTGTCCATTTCTAAGGGGAAAAGATCATACTTGGATAATATACTTTTGTTTTTGCACTGTGTAGTGCAAAAAATAGCCTTTAAAGCTATTTTTTAAAGCTTTAAATAGCCTTTAAGTTGAAGAGAAGTGGGCAATTTGGGTTGGGCAGTAGTGCTATTTTATCTTTGTGTTTTGTAAAAAATAACTTGCAATGTTCTTTTTTTCCTCATTGGAAAAAAAGTTGGACATTTTCAAAGCAAAATATTTGATTTTTTTTTTTTTTTTAAATGACATTTCAAGACTACATGGAGGCACAGTTTTTAAAATCAGTAAGGAAAAACAACTCCTTTGCCTCCTAATTGAAGGATTTTGTGGGGAATGAATATTTCATTTTGGACATTAAAAAACCCCATCCTATTTGCCACAGATTAACTCGAATTATTTTTAAGGTTTCTCTGGGTCATCACCAATGACAGAATTCTGTAAATCTCTTTGTTCTCTGCCTGCAGAATATCTAAGAGAGCATTTCAAAAATACACCCAGTCCACCAACCCCTCTGCTAGGAGCAGCTGTCTGCAGAAGGTGAGTATTTACATCTATTCCAGAAAGTCACTATGGTAAATATACTTCTCTGTATCCTTCTTTTGGATTTACAGCTGCCTCCATTTTCCTTTTGAACGTGGTCTTTGCTATTTCTATTATTATGGTCTTTGCTATATTTGTTATTTCAGTTTACTCACTCAGTGTAACATAACAACCCACTTTAGGTCCTGTAGGAAAGAAATGATGCTCTTTGAATTGTACTGCTGAGCAGCCAGGATATATCTGAGTGCAGGAAAAATATCAAATAGAAGGAACTATAAGAAACTGCAGATGTCCAAACTTATATGTTAGAGCTTTGGAAGTTGTAAAACTATTGCATGAATTCTCAGTACTGAGTTATATCCAAATTATTTTTAGTGTGAATAAATAGACAATATAGCTGTTGCAGTTCTTAGAGACAGTAAAGTTGTACAAGGGATAGCTTTTGCCTATAATAACCTCAAAATGCTGGAAGATAATGAAAAACTATACTTTCTTAAATGTCATTTCATTCTTTGCTAACATAACACTTATAAAATCTGCTGAAGGCCAAACACAGCTTAATAAATCCCCAAACCACAGCTCCTTTGCCATTTGGAAAACTGGAACAGAGTCCAAATGTTGCTACAGCACGAATGAATAATTCATGGCAACAAGGTCAGGAATTTTGATATGAAAAAAAATAATCAAATAATATAGATAACAATAGCAAGGTACAGAAATTCTCCTACCTCCTTGCAAGAACTTCATTGGGTAAACTATGGCATGGTACCGGTCAATGCTTAGTGACACGAGGACGTAAGTTGAGGCATATAGAAGGACCACCTGGGGCAGGAGGCATATGAGACAGCAGTTGAGACACATTTATTGCAGAAAATAATGTATTTGAGAACACTGAACTAAGAACATCTACAAATTTTCCTGAAAAAAAAAAAAAAAGAAAAAAAAGCGAAAGCCCCTTGTATTTCCATCCAGATTTTTTCCTTTAGATTCTTATGATTCTTAAGATTTCTTATGCTTTAATTAAAAGTGTTTCAACTTTATAATGAGCACTTTCAACATTTAGCAATTGTGGTGCTCTCAAAATGTCTGTACAGCATTTCTGAGGGGGGTGTTATGTCTATGGGGACACAAAGCCAGGCCGGGTTGCACAAACAGGGGAGTTTCTGTACCTGGAAGTAGCGAACAACTCTGCAAATGATATCAGGAGCCATGAAATCTCCAGTGTAGCGCCAAATGATGTCAGTCATTATGTTGATGAGTCCTGTGAATGAATCTGCAAAGAAAATGAACCAAAGAAGCATTGAAAGAAGCAAACAGACAGCTGCAGGTGAGCCACAGAGGCAGGTATGACCCACTGCTCAGCCCAGGGTGTTAGAGCATCTGGGAAAGCCTCAGAAAACAAAGTTTTGCACATTTATTTTTTCTGGGCTGTGGTTCAACCTGGCTGGTATTGCAGGTGGGTTGGATGAGCTGCACCCTCAGAATGCCCTTTTCTCACCTGTTGCTTATAAGGAGATGAGAGGTGACCAGCTGAGATGACCATGCCAGCCCTAGGCTGGATGCAGGTCCTGGTCCATACTCACTTTTATACCAAATATGCCTAAAACTATCTGACATCAATTCCTCCTCAAATATATATATATATTTAAATATATATGTATTATACAAAATATAATATTTAACTATACATATATTATTTATATAAAATATTTTAAT
>JAOEGS010014486.1:0-65150 GCA_025447755.1 Corythornis vintsioides
AGGAGATGACGGGGCGGCTGCCGGGGCGGCGCGCGCTCGGCAAAGTTTCCGCGCGGCGCACGGCGGGGCCGGCCGGGCCCGCGGAACGCGGCGGAGCGGCGGCGGCTTTATAGCGGGCGCGGAGGGGTGCGTGGCGGCGGAGGATGGATCCGCCGGCGGGCGCGCAGGGGCAACACCAGCACGAGCCCATCAGCTTCGGCATCGACCAGATCCTCAACAGCCCCGAGCAGGAGAGCGCTCCCCCGCCGCCCCCCCGGGGCCCCGACGGCGCGACCTTCCTGGGCGGCCCCGGCGGCCGCGGCGGCGCGCCCTACCCGGCCCTGCCGGCCCCTTTCCCGGCCATCGCCGCGCCCTTCGAGGACTCTGGATCTTACAGTGTGAACCTCAGCCTGGCCCCGGCCGGCGTGATCCGGGTGCCGGCGCACAGGCCCATCCCCGGGGCCGTGCCGCCGCCCATCTCCAGCGCCATCCCGGCCATGCCCGCCGTGCCCAGCCTGGGCAGCCTCAACTTCCCCTGGATGGAGAGCAGCAGACGCTTCGTCAAGGACCGGTTCACAGGTAAGGTGCCGGGACGGAGCTGCCGAGGAACACCCTCGCTGGCAACGAACGGAAAGGCAAATAAAAAATAGAAAACGAAATAATCATAATAGTAATAATAGAAACAAAAACAAAGGCTGCCCGGTGGACGATTCCATTCCTCGGGCTCACAGCGATCCGAAAAATCGCTCTCCTCTCGGCGCGGATAGCCGGCCACCCCCGTGGCTGGCGGCGGGGATCCCCGGGTGGCGACGGGGCCCCGCTCGCCACCGCATCCCTTCGGCAAAACGGGGAAGCGGGACCTCGGGGAGACACGGTCCCTTCGGGGGGCGGCGGGCGGCCGTCGGGCAGAGCCGAGGTCCCGCTGGGAAGGGTGGCGCGGCCGGCACCGTGGGGGCGCGGGGCTGACCCCTGTGCTTCCCACCTGGGCAGCGGCGGCGGCGCTGACGCCCTTCACAGTGACACGGCGGATCGGGCATCCCTATCAGAACCGGACTCCGCCGAAGCGCAAGAAGCCGCGGACGTCCTTCTCCCGTGTGCAGATCTGCGAGCTGGAGAAGCGCTTCCACCGGCAGAAGTACCTGGCCTCGGCCGAGCGCGCTGCCCTCGCCAAGTCCCTCAAGATGACGGACGCCCAGGTGAAGACCTGGTTCCAGAACCGGCGCACCAAGTGGCGGTGAGTCCCGCGCCCCCGGGGCCGCCCCGTCCCGCCGCCGCCCGCGGCGGAGCTCCCTGTCTGCCGACCCCGGGAAGCCCCAGCTCCGGCCGCGATTGCACCCCTCGCCGGCTCCCGGCAGCGAAACGATTGGGGCGAATTTTTATTATTCTAGTACTATTTTTGTTGGTGTAATTTATTTCTCTTTTTCCTTTTTATTGTTCCCCATTCGCAAAACGGGAGATTATTCTTTAAAACGAGGGGATTATTCGAAAAACGGGGTATGATTCGAAAAACGGGGAATTATTGGCAAAAAAAACCGGAGGGAATATTCGGAAAGAGGGAATAATCGGAAGCGGGGGGTTTCCAGGCCTTTCCCGCCGCCCGAATTCCTCCGTTCAAGGCCGAGCGGCTGCCGTCCACCCGGCCGTGCCCAGTCCCGGAATAAGCGGCCCGCCGGAGCTGCACCGGTCGCACGGCGCCGAGCTCCGGCGGCTCCCGGTTCCCGCTGAAAGGGCCGCTTTTCGCGGAGCCCCGGGCGGAGCGTCCCGGGGCGTCCCGGAACGCGGGCTGAGCGTGTCCCCCGGCAGGCGGCAGACGGCGGAGGAGCGGGAGGCCGAGCGGCAGCAGGCGAGCCGGCTGATGCTGCAGCTGCAGCACGACGCCTTCCAGAAGTCGCTGAACGAGTCGATCCAGCCCGACCCGCTGTGCCTGCACAACTCGTCGCTGTTCGCGCTGCAGAACCTGCAGCCCTGGGAGGAGGAGAGCGCCAAGATCCCCCCGGTCACCTCCCTCGTCTGAGCCCGGCAGACCGGGCAACGCAGCGGACTCGTCCGCGGAGCTCGGCCGGCGGCTCCCCTTGCCCCCGCCCCGGGGCCGCGGCTCGCACCAGACGGGGCGGGAGTGGAGACGGCGAGCGGGGCCCGCCGGTGCGGGGCCCGGGCCTGGGGCCGGGGCCGCTGCGGCGCTTCCCCGAGGCCGGCGTGGAGCGAAACCGCCGGGCGCTGTCGTCGCGGGGTCCCGCGCTCCGCTTGTATATTCGTGTCGATGTTCCACTAGGAAGGGAAATATGTCACTTTTTGTAAGAAGTGTTAATAATTTAATTTATTTATGCATCGAGATTTTGGGCACTATTAATATGGAATTATATAAAACCTCGATTATTTATATCGAAATCTGAACATAGGTATTTTGTGTTGGCTTTGGAACAAAAGGCTATTATTTTATTTTTTTTTCCTGTTCTGAGGATAGTCTAAAGAAAAAAAATACCTATCACTTAGCGGAGGGGACTAAGTGAAGGCGGTGATGACTCATTAGCTTAGGAAACCCTATTAAGCTGAAAAGCGGTAGCTTCCATCTGTCCCAGGTGAAGTTAATGTCAGCTGTAATTTATTCACCGTAGTAATAAGGGCTCCTTTCAGGCAACACACACTCGGTTTTGTTCTCACCTTCCCAGCCGATGAGCTTTAGCGCACCGAAACAGCACCCCGCACCCTCTCCTTTCGCCACCGACTCTAGAGAAAGCGCCTTATGTTTCATAATAAAGAAGATTTGGGGTTGACACAGGCCATGTATAATACTTTGTACTTGCCGAGACGTGTAAATAAACGTTTTCTTTAAAATCGCCTGTCCGCTCCCTGCCTGCCGCCGTGCTGGGGAAGAACCGAACCCGTGGCGTTCGGGTCGGGCAGTAACCGGGAAGATACCGCGGTCCTTCAGCGGAGACGGAGGTAAGGAGCCGGCCGGGTCGGAGACGGTGAAGGGACCGGGGAGTGGGTTCGGCGGGCGGGCTCGGAGCGGGACTCCGGCAGCGCACCTGGGGGCGGTTGTACGCGGTGCTCCCGGTCCCTCTGTGGGGCCTGGGAGCGAGGGGTCAGGAACAGCCCCAGGTTTGGGAAAAGGTCGGAACCTCTTCGTGGGAGCGAGTGGCCGGGCTGGACGGGGGCGCAGGGCCCGCCGCTTCCTGCGACCGACGGCATTGCCGGTGCAAGGCCTCGCCGATTCTCGGTAATTTTTCTGCCGCAGACCCGCGGTCCCGAAACTCTTCCCGGCAGGCATCTAACGGTTTTCGTTTTCGCTGGCTTTGCTGGGCGCACCCCGCGGGTAGAGGTCGGCGGGTGGCTATAGCCGTGCCTCGCCGCGGTGCCGTCTCCCCCGGTGCTCGCCAGCAGCTGAGCTCGGTTGTTATGCGGAGGGTGTTTTTTGTTGTTGTTGGCTTTTTTTTTTTTTTTTTGGATGGGGGGGGTTTGTTTTTGTTGTTGTTGTTTTTTTAAGACCAAATTCCCCCAGTTTTGCTGCTCCAAGTGACCGGTCCTTCAGCTACAAAAGTAACATTTTTAGAAACCAGACATGATTCAGACGGGTTCACGGCCGGGATCCCGGGCCCCCCGTCCCGCGGAGAGATGGGCTCTGACTCGCCCACGACGGGCGAGTGCAGCGCAGCCCCGGTCTCTGTGAATCTGCAGGAGTTGAAAGGCGTTCCCGCTCCTAGGCTCGTTGTTCCCTCGGTCCGGCTACGGCAAAGGACATTTTAGGGGCAATCAGGCTGAGGAATTAAGAAAATATTTCCCTAGCGTCGTTTTCTCCGCGATACCAGAGCACATGCTCAGGCTGTAGCCGGGATTTGGATTATCGGAGGAAGGGTGTGGAGGTCCAACGGCAGGGCCAAATCCCGTCACACCGTGGGTGATGGTTCTGGGCGTTGGAACCGTTCACCAGCTGGAAATGTGCAACCTGAGTTAGAAACCACCGATGAAGGGGAAGTGGCTGACAGGGAAGGAAAAATAATATTTTTATTTTTTTTTTAAATAAACAACGGGGAAAAGTATACCTGGCTTCGGGGTCTGAGGAAACGCGGCAGTCCTGAGGTGCGGGGCCCTGTTACTGTCCCCAAGTAACCCTGCTTTTGCTGTGTGTCAGCCAACCCCTCTCCCCGTTTGTTTCATTCGTTTCGGTAAGCGGCGATGCGCTGCCGGCCCCGCGGCACCGGCGGGGCGGCAAGAGTACGGAGCAGCCCGGCCGTGGGTCCTGCTCAGGTCATCGGCGCCGGGTTTGACACCTGCTGGGCGCTGCTTCTGGGGCAGCGCGGCGGGGGCTGGAGCTGCGCGGCTCTCCGCGTTAGCACCGCACGCAGAGCAGAGGAGAAACCCGAGGTAACGCCTGCAGAACAGCCAGGAGGAGCCGGCGTCTTAGCGAAAATGTGGACGATCCAAGGTCTGAATAAGTGCAAGGGGGTTGGAATACACAGGTACCCACATTCACACGTGTATTTGATGTGGTGTTTTATCCGTGCCCTCCAAAATATCTATAAACCGAGTTGTTTCCAAGACAGCCTTGTTCAACTGTTCGAGCGTCCCATAACCATACATTTCTCTATATTCCTGATTGCCCTGCACTTTTTCCCCTCAAACTGCTGTAAGCCATAAGCTGTGTACTTGCAGAAAACATAATGATGCTGCATATTGCAGTAATCAGCTTTGTGGCAGGCGACGATCTAATGCAAAGCCACCGAGTGTTTACAGCCATGTTATTAAAAGCAGAGCAAGCAGGTCTGAGCTCAGCGAGCGGTGGCAGCTCAGGCCAGGCTTGGATTCCCCTTGCTGATGCTGCTGTCCGTGGAGTGGGCTGTGGGCAGCAGGATCGAGCTTCGGGGAGCACCACGTTCCCCAAGGACTTCAGAAACCAGTACCTTCTGTTTCAGCTATTTGAATAGTCACTGAATAGCGGGGCTAATGTACTGAGAGCCATGGACTTGGGCTTGCTGGGGTTGTGTCTGGTGTCTTTGTTTCAGAGGTTTTGAGGCTTTGAGATGTGCTGAGTATAGGGGAAGGGGACACAGGCTGACTCGTGCATCCACAACATGTGAAAGGAGTGCATGGACAGTATGGGGGTCCTGATGTGAGTGGTTGTGCTGAAGGGGACCGAAATGAGGCTTACCTGCAGTCATGCTGTCCAGTAAACCCAGTGTTTATAGGAACCTCAGGAAAACACTGTTGGCAACAAATAAGCAGTATTTCCAAGCAGTATTTCCTTCTCTAGGAATGATAGCAGTGGTCCCTGCCAACCCAATTCAGGTGTGTGACAGGGTTGTCTGATGGCCTCTGCCCTGAAGGTCCATCAACAGGCAAAGCTAATTCACAAGGGCTTGTATGGACTTTAGACTCTACCAGCTTGAGCCTTTCTGTCCTGACTAGTGTAATTCTGGGGGATTTGGGTGCCCCGTGGAGGAGAGCGTACCTTTTGGGGATGGTCAGGCTGTTATCCTGATCCTGTTGATTGTCCTGTCTCTGTACTGCACGGGCTGTGCAGTGAACACCCTGAGTCAGGCTGAAATGTACAGGCAGCAGTTTGACTTTCCAATTTCTGATACAGCCTTTATGCAGTGTGGGCTCTGGCTTGTTGCAGGGGGACATGTTTTATATTCCATCCTCTAACCCGTTGCTAAATACTCCCTAACCTCTATGGAAGACTTCTTAAAACACTCCACTTGAGCAAAGGATAAAGACCAATGGCATGCAGCAGTTCCTGCAACTGTACTGCAGTATGGCTAATTCAAGGGTTGTCATCTGAGCATAGGCAGTGTAAATCTTGCGATAGAGATGTGGTCTGAGAGTGCTGAAAATGCTGCATATCCCTTCAAACACAGTTTTAATATGTTGAAGCTTGATGTTGATATTAAATTGATAATTCTTAGCATCTGGATGATCTTTCCAAAACAATCGTAATTCCACAAGTGAAACGTTGTCCCTGTGCATGTGTGCCCTGGAAAGCACATGTTGTGACTCTCATTTCCTCCTGTTCAGAAGTTTTAAGCCCAGGGAAACTCATGTTTGCTGAACAAGGATGGGGAAAAGCAATGAGAGTTAAGGGTTATGGAGTTGTCAGTGGGACTTAATTGGGCAGATCACTTAGTTATACTTTATCACTTGGGTAAGTGATTTTCCTTGGAGGGCTGAGCAGTTGAGTGAGAGGATGCACAGGGCAGAGCTCAGGATAACTAAAGCTACATGGAGGAACAGTGACCATTTCCTCAGAGCTTCTTGTGACTTTGCTTTAAGCCCAAAGCAGTCCCCATACCACACTCACATGTACAGCCCCTCTCAGGATAAAAATAGCTCTGTAATTTGCATCTCTCAGCATTATTTTGTGCCCAGGGTATTAGATGCTAAGAAGTAATGCACAATGATCAGATCTGTATAGGCAATTCTTTTCCTAAATGGGCTTTAAAATCAATGGGTTATTAGCTCTTCTTCTCTGCTCCATGATGAAAGCCTGGTCCTGTTAAACATGCAAACTACACAATATTCAAAGCCTTGGCTTACAAAAGTGTTTTGCTCAGCTAGGTCGTCATTTATCTCATTTATAGCTAATATAAATAATACTGAGATTTGCATCTCACACCTATGTTTTTTCCTTGAAGTGTTTATTTCTGCAGGGCAATCATTCCCACTGCTGATGAGAAATAATTTAAGGGCTGTGACTGGCCCAGGTGAGCACTTGCTTGTAATAGCTTTTCCTCCTCAGTTGGTAGAATCTCCCCTCACATGCTGAGTAAGTTGGACCAGGTGGATGCAAGTATTTGCATTCTGTGCAGGTGGAATTTTTTTGGGAGAGGGGTGTATGTATATCGTTTGCTTTAAGCTATTTGGGGCATTTTCCTTCAGCACTGTGTGTCTCCCTTGCCCATTCTCCTGAGTCCATCAACCTCATAACTTTTTCCTGACTGACAGCAGTGGAATAAATATTTCTACTTGGTGTCTACCTATTTTGGGGGGATCTGAGTTTACTTCCTGGAGGCATCTAGTTAGTTGTGATGGGCAGGTCTTTAGTTGGTGGCAGTTTGGAACCTATGTGTTTTTCTCCTTTTTTGGGGGAGGTCTCTCTGCATTTGGAGGCATTTCAGATCTTATAAAAATCTGCTGCTAAAGTTAAAGCAGTAATAATATTTAGATCATTTACTCCTATGGATTTATTTTAAGGATAAGAGATAAAATATTCTTCCCAGGTCATTGTGGAAAAGAGGAGCTAAAAGCATCATTGTGCATTCAGAAATGTCCATGTGTCCTTTGTAGGATGTGCCCAGAGTGGGAAATGCTGTGAAGTGCTGAGACATTTGAGGCAGGTCGCACCCTCTTTAGGCAGCACAGATCATGGCACTTCTGTGGGAGCGATGTGTTGCTGTGCTCTTTGCTGGGTGCTCTGTGCTGGGTGAACTGCTGTGATGTTGGATGACCCGGTGCTGTGATGCACTCAGCAGTGGTCTAAGCTTGCTGCGATGCTGAGTGGAGCAAGCTCTAAGCACCTCACAAATCCAGACCTTAGGCCATTCTTGAAAGTACCCTCAATTTTTTTATTTTTTTTTTATTTTTTTTAAGATAAATATGCCTCTGGGTAGTGGATTTCCCCAGCAGATCTCCCAGTAACATGTTGAGTATCTGTAGAGATGTTAAGGGAATGGTGAGTTTTCCAACCTGAGCCTGTAAGTATTGTCTCCTGAGAGTCCAACTCTTTGCTTTGTGTTCCTGCTTTGCTGCAGAGCATCACACACTTCTACATGTAAGAGTCAGTGGGACCTTTATCATTACCAGCATGTGGTGTTTGATGGATCTTTTGCCACTGCTTTGCCCCATGACAAGACCATGAGAATTAGACCTGATTGCTTCTGTCCCTATGCCAGTCAGGCCTGCAAAGCTGTACCTGTGCTTTGTCCTGCCAGGATTTGGGAGCAGAGTGCTGAGGTGCATGGGAATGAGGAGAAAACTGTTTTGTCTCCAGCTCTATAACTCCTCTGAGCCCCTTGAACAAAACTCTGAACCTCATCAGGTAATTCTGTATGTTATATGTTGGCAGTGAGATACATCTCCCTCCGTACTATGACCAGCTTCCTTTGGGAACTAATCCAAGTATGAAGCGGACACCATGGACAATCAGTGTGAGCCCCATGCACCAGTGCAGGTCCTCAGGCTTAGCAGGAAGGTTGGGCTGCACCTGCACAACTGTCGTTGTCTGATATGTTGCCTGTGTTGTCTGAACATCCAGCTGCCTGTTCGGGTGAATCTGTATTTTTATATATCTTTGATTAGGGACACCAGGCATAGATTCATTGTCTTGGTTTTATTGTCTTTCTGCTTTGGACTAAAAAGCAGCCGGATGGAGAGGATAAAATTCATTGTCATGTTTTGCCTACAGTATTACTAGGCTTCTTCAGTCATTTGAAAAGGGAAGGTCATGAACCCCTGCCAGGCTCCTTAAATGACTTAAGCTCAATGCCACAAGTGTTGCAGAATGCCCAAATGATCCCATTAATTTGGCATCCAGTATATGCTGCATTATACCTACTGACTTCCACTGGCACATGCCACGTCCAATCCATTAGTTGAGTGCAAATGCACTTAAGTTTTTTATTGCTCTTAGTTTTGTGTCATCAGCAAAGAAAGGTAAAGTTGATCTTCATCTAAATCACTGACATGGATTATTGCAATTGATTACAACGAAGAAAGAGCTTTTCAAGTTTCAAAGTTATGTTGTCTTTTATTTCCCCAAGTAGTAATCTGTACTGTTTAAGTTATTGCACAAGAACCGTCTCTGTAAGAGCTGTCCGTATTACATTTCTCGTTGAGAACATTTGTGTTCGTAGGCTGTCGTGATTCCCCACCCCCAATTCTGTACAGCATGCTGCTTTTATTCCTTCTGGTGGCAGAAATGAGCTAAATGTTCTTTATTCAATCCAGCTACAGAAAGGAGAAAAGCAGCAAGCTGCATGCCTGCTGAAGTGAATGTATACTGGTTTGGGAAGTTGTGTTTTACTGTGAGAGTAAATTATCTATGATGAGAAAAATTTTATTTATAGCTTAATCCAGCATTCTTCTCAATTTTAGCTTCTTTGTTAGGCTAGTATGTTTAAGACACTTGAGTATCCATCGAGAGCAGCACACAGGAGAAGGATGTGGCCCAGCAGCACAGAATTATTTTTTTTTCCCAGTGATCAGTTCTGTACAACTACAAAAAAACCAAAACAAAACCAACAACAACAACAAAATTAGCAGTTAGTGTCGCTTGCCCCATGCCATGAGCACCCTGTGTATTCAGGTACTTTACAACTCTATGATCTCCAGCATTTATACTGTGCCCTTCTTGGGCAGATACTTGCACCCAGGTTTATATTTACAAAGCTTGGTAGTCTTGTGAAAATCCAGGAGGCTGGTTGCGTGGTTAAAACTCCCTGTTTGCAACAGAAACGCCTTGGCTTGAATTCAAGGTACTTCACTCCCAGGTGCTTTCATGGGACAGGAGGTGCTGACACGATTGTGACAAGCCTCTCTGCATCTGCAGGAGCTGCGAGCCCTGAGCAGCCTGGCAATGCCTCTTCTCTGCTTTGCTCCCACAGCTTCAAGTCTCTTCAAAATTCCCCACCTGCCCTAAGGGCAGCAGTTCTTAAAACATGACTGTGAAACTTAACGTGAAAAACTAATTATTAGTTAATAAAGCTTGTGGTTTATGGACTGGTGTGATAGCAAAGCCTGGCTAGAGTGCAAAGCTGTTAAACACGAAGGCTGCTGGAGTGGTTCGGCTGTTTTAATACAAGTGAGAGGGGGCCAGCTCCTTATTTGGTGTAAATCAACAGAGATCCATTAAGTTCAGTGGATCTTGTCTACTTTACATCAGCTGAGGACACAACCCTGAGTACTTAATTGGTGGTATAATATAAAGACATTAGACTCTTTTCTCTCATTCATCTGCACACGTTGTTCCCATTAATGGTAATGGGAGCAGCCTGTAAGGGAATATGCAGCCGCGGGTGGGTACGGCTGGTGCCAGCCCCATGGACAGTCTCATCAGGGCTGGCGCTCCCCAAAGCTGCTCTCTGGCCTCCAAAAAACCACTGCTCTCCAGCAGAGAAGGAAAACAAAGCAAAATGGTTAATAATTAAAGAAGCCTTCAAATCCTTCCCTTGGACTGAAGGGAAGGAGTTGGAGATTTGAGGGTGCCTGTGCTAGGGCTTGGTGGGTGCTATAGCCCTCACTGCACACTTAAGGAGGTGATAGTGCTGGGTGGGGAGCAACATCTTATCTTGTCACTGTGGGTGCAGCCCGAGCTGTGGTATAAGCTGTATTTTCTTTGGAAAGCTGTAAAACGGGGAATTTTGCCACAACAGAATATGTTTTCAGGACAAAAGGCATCCCAGGAGCACCTTGAGGTGAAACCTCCTGTCCTCAGCCCACAGGCAGAGTTTCTAGACTGTACTGTTCCTCCACACCAGCTCTTATTCTGTCCCCTCCAAAGGTGTGCCCAGCCCTGGCTCTCTGGCTCTGGGGCAGAAGGTGCAGCAGAGAGGCCAGAGATACTTCAGCTATCACAGAGCTGCAGATCTGGGAGAAAGCAACAGTGCTTCCTAAGCCTTTTGTACCCCTGAGGCTTGCAGAGGGGGAGGCAGGTGGGTGTGCTGGTGGAACGTGGCTATCTGCAGGGCTGATGTGTGGGAGATGGTTCTTTTATAGGCAGCAGAGACCTGTTGGCAATTCATTTTGTTTTGGTTCTGGCATCTGAAAATATGTCAGGGGAGCTTCAATCCCACACTCTGCTTCATAGATTCTCTTCATCTGTGCTCCTGAATAGAGCTTCAGAGCAATGCTTAAGTTTCTGAAAATATTATTTTTCCTCCTTGTGGCATCTGTGTCTTCTGCAGCCATCCTGTCTCCATGCTGCCTCTCTGCTCCTGGCTGTGACACGTGTTGCCCTGTCTTGGGTCGCAGCCTGTGTCTTTCTGGTCTTATGCAGTCCCTCAGCCTTTATTTCCAGTCAGTCCTTTGGGTAGCTGCTGAGCATCCTGCTCCTGGCTTTCCTCTCGGCGCAGGTACGTGTTTGCTCTGCACCTCCTTAGCTTTTTTTACTGCTAAAATGGCATCCTATTGGTGCTCTTCTTTTGGTAGGGTTGCAGGAAAAAAAAAACAAACAAACCAAGTGGGATGTTGCATCTTGCCCAAAAGAGGCTGAGATGGGTAATTGATTCTGAAAGCAGTTTGCACAGTCGGGGACTCGCTCGCTGAAGCTGTCGCATTGCACTGGGGAGCTTTGCCATGTTGGTGCTCCAGCGGAGCAGCTGTTGTAGCCAGCACAGCTTCCAGCTTGTCATGGCCTGTGGAGGTTCCTGTGTCCTCAGACTGTTCATTAGGAATGTTTTCAACTTGAATTTGACCCCTTTATTCAGCAGGTGAATGAGGGGCTGATGGGTAAAGCAGCTTTGCTGTGCTTAACTTGGCACATCAGAATTAGTGATTTTACTTCAAAACACCATTTTAGAGTCACCAAGCCCAGTGCATAGGTGCCTTGTGCTGCACCTCTTTGGGGCAAGAGATCATCTCTGAGAGCAGGGAAAAAGCCTTTTCTACGCCTCGCAGGCTGAATTATTTTCAAGTACTTGGAATAAGTGAAATGTTCAGGAAAAAAAAAAGCAGTCACAGGACCTTTTGGGGGATCTGAAACACAATATTCCTTTAAACTCATCAAGAGCAGAAATTGTAGGGGTTTAGATTTGTTTTGTTTTGGTTTTTTTTCTGCCTTGTCATGCTTGTGGCTTTCCTACATTGATCTTTATGAAGTTGACCTTCTCCATAGTCACCTCTGCCAGTTGCTCAGTTCTGCTGTATGAGGGGCTGGAGTAAAATCACTGCACTCTTTTCACTGCCATACTGAACCAGTCAGGGAAAATAAAGTAGCCTGTGCCCCTGCCTTGTGTCAGGACTGTCTTTCAAACTGCAGACAGTTGCCCAAAAGACCTTATATGGAGCTTCCAACCTCCTATGTATGATTGATTGACTCTCAAACTGTTCCTAGGGAGAGGAAGCTCCTGTCTGGCACAAACCTCCTGGTTCCCTAGTTCAAGCTTTTATCTTCCTGTGCTGTTCAAAATTCACATGGACAACTGATTTTCCCTGTTCGCTCTGCCAGGTACTCTGACAGATCTGTGAAGGCAGTTGTCTTCTCTGCTGTATGCTACACACAGCAGAGTCTCAGTCCTTTGTCTAGTTCTAGGTTGTGGTCCTACAGCTCAGGTGGGACATCTATGAGTGGAAGCTAAACCAGAGGAAACTGGGTTGAAGTGCACAACACAAATCACTGTTCATTATTTCAGATGGAATGAAAGAGACCCTGCCTCAGTCTTGTTCACCTCAGTTTACTTCTGCCTCCTTGCTTTTGATGCCAGTCTGCAGCTTTCTAAGTGCAAACTGAATGCTCCCTCAAGTGCTGTCTCCTCTTCACAAAGGTGTTTGTTGCTCTTTGTTTTATCTGGCCAGGACTCTTCCTTATCACTTAAAATTAACTATGGGGCCGAGGCAGAAATGTATGTAAGGTGGGATTCACACTCCGGCCATGTTGGCCATGGTACAGTGAGTGAGGTGGGAAAGCTCTGACAGATTGGAGGTGGATGGAGCAAGAGCTGGTGGGGCTTGGGGCAGCAAGTGGGAAAGATACAGGGGGAGATCAGCAGGAGACATCCTAGACCTCTGTCCATACAAAGAAACCCAAGAAGAAGGAAGCTAGGAATGGAAACGGTGAACAAAACTGGAGGTGGGAGTAAAGGGGATGGCTGGGAAAGAGTAGGGGAAGGGCTGTGCAGAGCTGCAAGGGTGAGAAAGGAACATGGGGCTGCTCAGAGCAGTGGGAAGCTTGCTTTGCTGGACTTTCAGGTGGAAAAGAACTCTTTGTATTTAAAAAGACAGCACAGTGGGGCTATGTGAGCAAGCAACCAGCTATTGCCTTAGAAATGGAAATGGTTTGGTGTGTTCATAGTGAGGAGCACAGAGGGGAGTAATTTCTGTCCATAGTCCCATTGGACAGTGGGAGCTGGGACAGCTCTGTGCTGAAAGCCCCAGATCACTGATCAAGCCAGAAGCCATCAAACAAACAAAAACACAGCAATAATGACTTCAGAGTGAACACAACGGTCACACAAACAGCTGAAGAAGGTGGGTGGAAGGGAGAGAAATCACACACGAGGAAACCCAGGCGAATGCCTCTCTGAACAACATGATACTCCTAAAAGCAGCTCTGCCAGCGACTGGCGGTGAGGGGCTGGAGCACCCCCAGGCGAAGCAGGGCGCAGGAGATGGCTGCCCAGCCGACATCTGTGCTCGGTGACAATAGCACGGCCTGACAAGTTCATTGTAGCTCGGCACGGGGCAGCAGGTGGGAAAGGCAGTGTGTGCAGCCACCTGCTCGGCCGCCTGTGCACCCGTCCCCTGGGGCTGCTGCGGATGCTCTGCTGCATCCCAGCCCCAGGGGAGGGGTGGCCAGTGTGCTGGTCCCAGGTAGGGCAAGGGACTGACACCCACCGCTGGGGTTTATGTCAGAAGGGGACTCGTAAAGTAGTAGTGGAAGGACTGTACTCCTACCTTTTATAGATTTCACTTGGTTAGAGAGCAGTAGTTTTGTTCTGTTTTGTTTTTTCCTTCATTAAAAAAAAAAAAACCAAACCAACTTAAATTAATTTTCATGTCTGGAATTTAACAATGTGTCAGGGAAGGCTCAAACATGTATGAAAATAGATGAGGAATAAAACAAAGCTGCCAAGCCAAAATCTACACCTGTAACTCTTCCTGAACCCACCAGGCAGTGGGAGAGCTCAGCTGCTCTCAGCACTTGGCTTGTGCTATCTGAATGTCATTATTGTACAATAGGGTTTGATCTGAATTGGCATCGCTCTTGCTGGGGGAATGGACTGAGAGCAACTGAAAACAGCCAAGAATCCAGCCTCCCATGCTAAGTAAGTAACTCAAGCAGCAGTCAGCTCTGGTTTAGAGACCAAAATCAGTTCAGAAGAACACCAATAAACTTGGGCCATTGGCTTCTGCTTGGCCCTGCTGCAACTCAACGAGGGCTGATGGGGAATTGGGCCTCCTTTCTCTCTGAAAGTGCCAGCTGGGAACAACAGGGTCTGCCTGACTCAGGGTAGCATGAGGAACCTGTGGTGTCCTGGTGTTTGCTGTACAAGTCTGTGTGCTGAGCTCTTTGATAATTACCCGTACAGTGGGACAGAGCATTCATAGAGCTATTCAGATTTACTGAAAATCCGGCTCATGGGTACCATTGAACAATTCTGTTGGTTGCCAAATGCTTTAGTGCACATTTCTGGTTTGAGTTTTCATCTTCATAACTACATGCATTTAGTTGTCCTGATTGTGTGTACAAATGCTTGTCTAGACTGACAGCTGTACATGGGGAACAGGGAAAGGCAGCGGGGTTGCAGATGTAGCTGAGAGCTCGGATTGCTGCATTTTTGGGCTGGCTAGCCTTGCACCCAGCCCCTCTGTGTGGGCTTTGTGTGCCACTTGAGTGCCATGCTGAGGACGTCCCTTCTGTCAGTACCACTTACAGGTGCAGTGAGTGAACACTGATCTGAACGTGAAGATACCAGTTCTTATAGGGGCATTAAAATAGCAAGCTCTCTTCTGATGTGGCAACCCCAAATGTCTGTTAATGCAGAATAAAAAAGAGTAGCTGGAAATGTTGCTCTCTTCAAGCAAAAGCCATGCTCATGTTGCTCCACAAGGGCTGCAGGACTCACCTCTTTAGCTGACCTCATGAAGCACAGAGCTCGAGTTCTCTAACTAAAAATGTGTTGCCCCATTTCAAGAAATCTCAGGGTTAGAAGTTTTTTGATGGCGTTTTAAGATGTTTAGAACAACAGGAAGATCTAAATGGATGCTTATAAAACTCAGCCTAAGGTATTTGGAGATTTGTTTTTAATTATGAAGAATAAATTAAAATGTAGTTGTTCCATGGCAAGATCATCTCAGTTCAGTGTCTAATAATACAGGTATTGTGTTTCTCCTGAATAAATCCCTATTTGAGCAAAGATAATTTGTTTAAAAAGTAATCCAGTCCTGAATGAAACATTGCTAATAATGAAGAATTGATTGAAAACTCAAGTGTCTCATCACAGTCACCATAAAAAAAATATCTTGCTCCTAGGTTGTGTTTTGTTTGTTCATTTTGTTTGTTTGTGTTTTTGTTTTATTATTCTGTTTGCTTTTTGTTGTTGTTGGTTTGGTTTTCTCCTGAATTAGTGTAATTTTAGCTTCTAGCCATAGGAACCTTTGGCACACTTGTTTGCTTGATGCTGTCATTTCAGAGACCTACATAGGAGACTCAGGTTTACTTCACCTTCTGGTTTCCTTTTGCTCACCTTAACAAATAGAATTGCTTCCATCCTCTCTCTTTACTTCCAGAGGGATCTCTTCTGCTGGAAATGTGCTTCTCTGGAACCCAGGGCAGAGTCCTGGAGGAGTCTGTTGTGAGTCACTGTGACACTTTCCTCCCTTTTTACATAGTCTGTTGTGCAGCTTCAGTCTTTCTGAGGGTTTTTTTTTTTTAGTGATTGAATTAATCTTTCTAACACCAACAGAAAATTAGCAACAATCTGTAACCAGGATGGCTGGAATTCCTTTCTTGAAGAAATAATACAAGTGACCTAATTCCTGTTTTATCTTGGGGATGGAGTGTAACAACATCACATCCCAGATACTTGTGGGGTACAAACTGAAGAGTTGAGTGTTCTAGTAGCTCTGAAAGCATGAAGGAGTCAGTTTGGCAATGTGGGATAATGACTGTAGTTAGATCTTGATTATGCCAAAGTGGCCAGGAGTGAAATAATTAAAATATAGATATTTGCTTTCTCAGGAGGTTCAGAGTTAACCACACATTCTACCAAGCAGTACTACTTCATGTGTCAAGGATCTTGGATGCTTTAGACATGGCAAGTCTCAGGAATATTAATCTCTCTTATTCTTGAGTCTGAAAGGACTAGGATTAGTCTGAAAACAATTAAAATAAATTCTAATTCTAAAACTTGTTCTGTTTGCCAGTTCCGTGAGTGTGATGAGCTGCTGAGTGTCCCTTTTGTGCTTCCATCTACTCCGCTCGCTGTCCAGGGCATGGCACTGGGGCCGGGGGGTGTCAGGAGAAGATACTGCAGAAGATACCTGGGGGCTGCTGCTCCTCTGGGGCCAGGCTGGGACGCAGCATCCCCCGGGGATCCCCCCAGCTACTGCGCGTGCTGCCACACACTCAAAGGGGCTCTTGTCCTGCCTGCCCCAAATTTATTGGTGCAAGGGCTGGTAGTTGATAGCTCTGAAAGCTGCATTGTAGGCTGTTCTGTGCCTGGGAAAGGAGGCGTGTTAATGGAGTATTGTCCGGACTGCTGTGATCCTCGGACACTTTGTCGGTCATGAAAAGTTAGCAAGGAGAAGCCTTGTTCCTCTGACACTGCCTCCCCCTGATTTACTGCCGCTCCCCTTTGCTTCGGAAGTGCTGTGACATTCCCCAGTAAATAGGGATGTATGAACGATTTTCTCTCCCTCCTTTTCTTCCTCTTATCCACTCTTCCCAAATATGTAAACTCAGAGAAAGCTTTATACTTCCTCAATGATCATTCAATTGTCTCCAGACTGTATCTTTTGGCGAATTTATTGCTGGCTATTAAAAAAAAAACCCCAAAACAAAACAAAACAAAAAACCAACAAAAAACCCCCACCAAAACAAAACACAACAACATTCAAATGCATTTTGCATATTAACACGTAACTCTTGTTCCTGTCTGCTCAGTTTGGAAATGGTTGGATTGCTTTTATAAAGAAAAAAATGGCTAATAAAATTGGCCTCAGCACCGTTGCTTTGCAATTCTTATGAACAGCAAAGTGCTACTTACAGTCATTGATGTTAAAAGCTATTTCTAAATTATGGTGCCATTTATTATCTCTAGTGTCCAAAGTAAGTTTAAATGATGCTTATAATTCATGTTTTACCAAATTTCCTTTTCCCCCCGAGGATACCTCTGATTAACTTATGCACATTTAAGCGCTTTTTAAATTCTTCTTTTATTGCCATTATGCTCTGAAAATCTCAGCGATTCTCAAAAATGGGTAATAAACTTGAGATAAAATGCTGCAGTTTTAGATCAATGCTGACATATCACTGTGGTGATTTCTTCAGAGCTAAAGTGATAATGCTTCATATTTACAGAATATATACTATGTTATTACTACAGTATTACCATTTTGTTCTAAGATGAAATGAGTAATTTACCAATTTATTAAACAGTTACATTTAAGTATTGCTTAGGACATTACCACACCAATCTGTTTACTTAGCTTGAAGAGTTACCATTAAGAAACCCTGTTTATTTAGGTAAAATTTGTAATGATCGTGCCCTCCATTAAGAAACTTATTTTTCTGCAAGCCTAATTGCCTGGAAATGAGTTTCTCCTTATTTACTATGGTGCATTTTGCTAAGCCAGCTAAAAACGTCACCCTTGCAAGAAGTGCTGGAGAAATTAATAATACATATATGGAACAGTTTTAATTAGTATAATACCAAATGTTAATAAAAGATTTATGATCCAGTTAAAAGTTCTAACGATCACAACAGGAAAAGGTTTGAAATGTGGCAGTGGTGATCCATTAAAAATACACAAATGTTGCCAAACTCTCCAAACTATGGAGACAGGAGATTTTTTTAATTTTTCTTTTTTTTTTTTTTTTTTGGCTTCTATCCTTACATAAGTCCTGGCTCAATGATCTGTAAGGTCAGGCTCTGACCTCAAAGAAACCAGAGTGGCAAGAGGACAGCTGTGGGCAGTTATTCTGCAATGAGGGGACTGAGAAGCCCACTGCATTTAATTCAGTTGGTGCCATTGGGGTGGGGTGTGAGCAAGCAACTCCTGTCTGCAAGACACAAACCACAGCTGGCCCAAGACAGGTCTAGCAGGAGCTTTCAGCATTTCTGGTACAACTTTTTTTTGCCCAGCTCTAGGAAGAAAAGTCCATGTTTTAAAGTACCTCAGAAGGCCAACAGTGGAAGATGGAGACAGAACCAGCTTGTCTCCAGCAAAGGCAGAATTTATAAGCAATAGATGAATTTCCAGAGGGTAGGTAATTCCTCTGGAGGAGCACATCAAATAGTATCTCAAGTCACAGGTCTCTCAGTTTCACCTTGTAGCTTGGTCTCATGTAGCACAGAGATAGTTTCTGCCTAAGGCTGAGCCTGTGGCTGACGAGAAACAAAGAAGGATGAGACCTCATGGAGTTGGGCTGGTTGCTGCTGGTTGGCTGAGGGTTGATGAGGGAAGGTACTGAATTGTCCATCTCAGGTAGAAGTATTCTGGTACTGAACAGAGATTTTTGAGTGACTCTCTGTAGCCATGTGGGTGCTGTGGCAGGGGAAGGAGGTGTGCTGAGTGACATTGAGGGATGCTGGTCACTTCTGAGACCTGCTCTGAGTGTCTTAAATCAGATGAGATCCTGGAATGTGCTTGGCTAGGAGTCTCACTAGGGTTTCAAGACAAAGCACTTAAATGTGATGTTGGAAACATGAACTTTAAGAGCTGCAACTGAAATCATTCTCAGTGCCACTAGAATAGGCTGAACTGTAAGCTGCTTCCCAGCTCTCTTTCTTTAGACTGGTGTTGTTGCTCTGTGCGCTTCTTGGTAGATCCCAGATGGTAGATCATGAGTAAGACAAAGTGCTAAATACTCTGTTCCACCCAGAAGTGCCATTGCTTTTATAAGCCTTAGCAGAAAGGAGTGTTGCTTGCTTAGCTTTGGGGGTAGGAACAAGCACTGTGATTGATTGATTGATTGATTGATTTTCAGATGCTGTCTGGATTTGTCTCCCAGCAGTACTGACTGTAGTGGGTTTCTCCTACCACAGTTTGGGGATACTCAAAGCAAATATTAGAAGTCAGTTCTTGTCCTGCATCCCATCAAGATGCTTAAATTCAGACAGCACATGCTGGTTCTCATTCTTAGCCTTGGTCCATCGGGAGCAAGGTGACATGGCATTGCACCATGAAAAGATAACTGGGTATCACGGGCATGTTCCCAGGGAGCAGACAGGAGTATTGACTCTGACTCAGAGGCAGCAAGTGCAGAGAGGAGCTGAGGATGAGCTGTCCCAGCAGGTTTGCTCCAGCCAAAGGCCTGCCACTGTAGGGTGAATGTGTAGGATGTGTAGGATGAATGGCTTGTTGGTCGGGCTGGGCTTATTTGCTGCATTGGTTGAGGCCAGTACCCCAGAACAAATAATTGGTGGAAAACTTTCTGTCCATGGTCAAAATGAACATCCTGTCCCTGTCACAACCCCAGTGAATGGGTTGAGCTGTACTGAATCAGGAGCAGTTTGTCATTCCCTTTTGCAAGACTGTTGAGCTAGCTATGTGCAGCTTGGAAAGGTGCTGTTGGAGAAGCATGGGGATAATGCAAGCTGTGAACTTCTCTGGTTCTTCAGTGGTAAATAACCATCCTTGCTCAGGATGTGAAGCCCTTCATCTTGAGATTCAGGATACTGAAGTGGATGTACACTCTGTGCTGGAACCTGTTTCATTTTTAAAAAATCTTCTTAGGAAGTTATCTGTGAAAAATCTGAACCAGAGTCCCAAGCTGAGTCTCCTCCAGGTGTCACCAACCCAGTGCCCTGCCAAGGGGGGTACTTGATCTGCTCTGGAGAACAAATGAATGTCAGACATTTACTGAATTGTCTGAGAAATGAAAAGATTTGATTCATTCCTAAACTTCATAATGTGACTTTCCTTATTTGTTCCTTCCCAAGGCCAGAAAAGGAAACACCATATTTATTCTTGCTAATGTAGCAATATTGATTAAATCATAAAGCACATATAAATACGTATTGACTCACATTAAAGTATCTATCACTTACTACTTGTTCTTCAATAATACTATAGTTATGTAGAAGAAAAAAAAAAAGCATTAAAATTGGTATTACCTCAAGGAAAGTAGGATCTACATTGTTATTCGTATGAGGCTCTGACAAATAAAAGCTCTAAAAAAGGACCTGAGTGTTAAAAATGGAAACCCACCTCCCTTATCCCCCAACAGTGACCAGATTTTTCTGTCTGTACCTGTCATTCAGGCACAGGTCCTGACCTCTGCTTATTGGGTCAGCACTTTATTTTTGCTGGAAAATTTTGTTGTGATGTCCCAGCTTGTGGCACGAGAGCATGGGTATCATCAGTACCATCACATCCCCTGCAGAACTGGGGGGTTGTCTCTGGCCATAGCTGGAGAGAAGCACAACTCTGTTCTTTTCTGGGTCTTGGAGCAAGGTGGGTAGCTCACTACCTACAGCTGCATCTACATCTTGGCTGCTCCTGCCAAACAGGTGTTTTAAGCCTAAATTCAAAATTCAGATCCTCACAACCCCCTCTTAATTCTGGAGGTTCCTCATGCTGACAGGCACCCAGCTTTCAGCCTCCATAGTCTTTCAAGTGCCAAGATTTTTGCAGATAACTCCCTCTGGTTGTGAGCTGCCACAGCAGCAGGTGTTCAGCTGTGCTTTGAGTGAGAAAAGACTCAGGTAGTTTACAAAACTAGAAGAAAGAAGCACAGTCACAGCCATTGCCCCTGGAAGAAGTAAACTCCCCTCTTCAGTGAGGACCCAACAGCTTGGATGCTTTGTGCTGCAGCTTTTTCCTTTTGGGCAGCTTTTGGCTTAGTACATTGGATTTTTGTCCCGTGGTCTTCAAAGATGAACTTTCCCCCCATATATAATCTGGGAGGAAAATGCATAAGGTGCTGAGAAAGGTGGCCTGTAAATTTTGCCTATGGATCTCGAGGATGGTGTGGTTGCTGCAGAAATCTTGGTTTGTACACTGGAAGACACTGAGTGTGGTGGAAAGGGGAACATGCAGGTAGCACCCATTCAGCTTGTGGGGTAAACCTTATTCTAGGTGTGTAAAGAGGGTGGAAATTGTAGGAAGGGTGCCTAGCTTCTTGCTGATGAAAACTAAGCATCTTTGGACTTCAGAGTTGGGCGAGGTGACTGGTGAACACACCAGAAAGAAATTGACTGTACTCAATCTTCAAAATTGCTCAGGAGCTTCTGTGGCTGCACAGAAGGAGGAACTTGGCCATGGCAAAGGCATGAGCAGGCAGTGTGTGGGACAGGCTGTGCTGCATTGCCTTGTGCAAAGACTCCATGACCTGAAATTGTGCAGAGGTTCAAGGATTTCAGCTAGGTTTAAGAAACCTGGGATCTGCCCACCGCTTCACAGCACCTGAAAGATGAGTGTGTGTGTGTGCTGACTTCTTATGTCTTGGGCTAAATGAATAAAACCAGAAGGGGAATTTTTTAATAGTTGAATATATCTTTTGCAGAATGAGTTTAGCCCTTTCCGTGCAAAGAAAAAAAATCCATCAAAATACTGTCCACATGGCTATTTTCTGCTTCTGTTTGTCTTTTCTTCTCTTTATAATTAGCCTAATATGATATCTGATCCCTGCTCTTTTTAGTGTTTGTGTGCCAGTCTGACAGCACTAGCGCTGTTATTTCTTAGATAAGCTAATCACTTCTTAATGACTGGACAAGGTATCTTTATTTAACTGCATAAAGAGATTTAACTTTTCCTGTTAAGATATGGTTTATGTTTTGTTAATGACATGTAACATTGGTTTAGGACTCAGGTGGCACACACGTGTCAAAGCGGACTTGGGAGGCTGGTTTTAGAGAGGCTGTGAAAGGGTCAGGGAGAGGAGGAACTTATCCTCTATTAATCAGAATTTATGAAGAAAGCTGTCTTGCCACCCTGGCTGGTGCTGCAAAATCAGGAGTGGGTTTAAGTCCCATCACCTCCCTTCTGCTTACAGTTGAGCACATACAGAAGAGCTCATTTGTAAGATTATTTTAAGTGTTTGCTGTAAGATTACTGTAAGGGCTTATTTCTAAGATAAACATATCCTAAAATGTGGGAGCACAAGGAGCAGTGCACAGCTCTATATGTGAACAGTGCACATATAGGTCTGTGTTTCCTCGTCAACCTGCTGCTTCCCCATTTACTCTCAGAAGATGAAGTAGCTGGACAGGATGTGCAGAGCTTTGCCATTCTCACAGCAGAACCCTGTTCGACCCAGAGCTAGCTGAGGCACCTGCTGCAGGGGGACACAAGGAAGCCCAAGTGACACCAAATGGCACTGTGCAAGGGAGGAGCTGTTGTCCACATCAGCACAGTGCTCATGGAAAGCCAGTCTGCCTGCACAAGGCTGGTGTAAGCTGGAACCTCAGTGTGTGATGCTGGTAGCAAGGTTGGGCACAAGAGAGTCAAATTTAAAAGCTGGACCCTCTGTGCACTGAGGTAAAGGACACAGAGAAGGGGTTGTTCATGCCGTCGTGCAAAAATATGTTTTCTGGGCAAGGTTGTCTCTGTGTGAAAATGAAAGAAGAGAATGAGGCCAAAGAGACTAAATCAGAAAATTTATCTAAGCTTCAAGAATTTACTGCATATTTGGACAGGAACAAAACTGCCATCATCTCTGGGCTCAGAGTATGTGATACCTCCTGCTCTAACTCCATGAGCCTCCAGATGTCAGGAGGAACTGGCATTTGAGTTGGTTTTATCTCTTAGAACTCTGTTCACATGCACTTTCAAGCTCTGGATGCAACCACAACTTTGCTGTGGTGCTTCAAGGCTTGCTTTCTCTAGTGTCATTTAGACCAAAGTTTTATGGAAAGAAGCAGGAATGGAAGATGCTTCCAGCCCTGAGCCCACAGCCACCAGCACCTTTCTGGTCTGGGTCCTCCTCTGTGGAGGGTGGGCAAATGCTCAGAAGATGGAAAGCCAGGTCCTTTAAAGCATCATCTGAAACTGCTCTGTCAAAACTCAAGGCAGCAAAAATAATTCTCTTGGTTATTTGTTTTTTGTTTTGTGGGTTTTTTTAAGTTTTGTCCCTAACATTTATGAGTATCTTAGTGTTAGTTTGGCAGAGAATCTGTATTCCTGCCTGACAAGGAAAGGACCAGGCCAGTCCTTGGGGTTTTAATTTTACTGGCTGAATCTAATGTCAGTCTTATCAATGATATCTTTTCTTTCCCAGTAGCATGTTCTAATAAGAAACTAAATCACAAAGACAAAAAGCTTCTGGCATCTCCATTTTGTTGGCTCCTACCTCCATCTATGGCATGTTTACAAGAAAACATTTATCGCTGGAGCACTTGCCTGCAATAAGGCAGGAGCTGAGAGCAACATCTTTTAAACTGGGTGCTCCCTGCTTGGCTGGCAGGCTGGGTGGGCTGGAGTGCCCTCTGCTGAGCTGCACAGCCCTGTCTCTTTGGGACCAAATCGGGACCAGCACTAAAAGTCATTCCCCTTCCCTGAGCTGTCCTGCCTCTGTGTCAGCTTTGGCGATGAGAGCAACTTGGTGAATTGCTTTGGAGGAGTGAGGGCTCAGCTGGCTGTAAATTGATTTTTAAGTGGGTTCTGTAAGCATGTAGTAGAAATGAGATTTTTTGGTCAGATTTGTAAAGGTTTTGTACCCAGAGCAGTGTGGATGGTGGAGTCATCTGAGTGTGAGTCACTGAAAATTCACTGCTTTTCAGAAATACAGGCTTAGGCTGTGACTGATCTCTACCAAGGGCAAATATACACAGCAGCAAAGGGGAAAAAAAAAAACCCCAAAACATGTGATGGTGTTGTGTATCTTAAAGGGTTCTACAAACCCTATATAATGGTATCTCTTATGGTCTTTTTATGCTGCAATGCCGTGGCCCTGAAGCGAAGCTGTGAGCAGCACGTGTCAAACTCATCCGGGTCCCCCTGACTGCCTGGATGTCAGAAGTGTTAATACTCTTTTTGCAGATTGGAGAATGAGAGTAGCAAGAGGTCAAGTGGCTTCATTAGGCCCCAGAGGATTTTGCTGTCAGAGCTGAAAGCCAGAGCATGGCGTGGCGGGGAGCGCTTTGTCCAGCGCTTGGGGCTTCAAAGGCACGGCCCTTGTAAATCCTCGTGTGCTTTGATCTTGCACTTAAACTTGCAGTTAACTTTGCCCCTTGCAATTTTGGCCACTTGTGCAGCAGCTGTCGGCATTTTCTGAAAGGGGTCAGCAGGCTCATGAGGCATCTTTGGTCTTCCGTGCCATGGGGGGGCCCTGCTGAGGGAAGCACTGCCAGTTGTGGTGGGATTCGACCTTCCCAGATCCCGCAGGGAAGCAAGCGGCAAGAGGCATCTCTGGGCAATCCTGGCATCAACTGCAGTAGTAATAACAATTAGCAATTATGCAGAGTTATATGCCTTTGGTGCCTGTTACAGGCCTCAACGAGGAGCTCTGTTTCTGTTTTCTACTTGTAGCTTGGCCTGATGCTTACGTTTTAATAGCAGATGCTCTAATTAGAGCCACTGCAGATAATACTGGGAGTGTTTTGCGGCTGCACAGGGCGTGCCATGGCCAGTCAACCTTCCCAGTCCCCCAGTATGCGCCAAGGTCTTTGATGGTTGAAAGCCATATGCTGAGTAACATGTGTCTTGGAGGAGGAAGGGAGAGAATGGGAAATGGTTCCCGCTGCCCACAGCGGAGTTGTCCAGGGTTATGGGAAGGTGATGGTATTGTCTTCGGGTGATGGGAAGGGGATGGGGTGGCAGGTACCCCTCTGGAACTGTGGGGCCCACAGAGATCAGCATCGCTATCTCCTTACCTGGTGTGCTCTCTGGAGTTGGAGCTGCTGGAGACAAACTTGGGAGTGATGGCTGGGAGGCTGTAAAGGCTCCCGTCAGGCTCTGCAGCACTCCCTCCTCGCCGGCGCCGGGGACCAAACATGCTCTTACCGAGGAAAGGAAATGCAGAGCTGTGCTTCAGCTTCTCCTCCCTCCCTTCCTCCAATTCCCCAAGAAAAAAAAAAAAAAAAAAAAAAAAGAAAAAAAAAGTGGTTAATGTAATATTACATCAGATTGGACTCTGAGGAGCAGAAAGCCAATTTTGGGGGAATGCGAGCCAACCTACATTTAACTGGGATGCTGATATTTACTGTTGCAGTGATCCGGGCCCGTAGCATGGGTGAAGTCACTGGCTGGGGATTCAAAGTCCAATTAGGTAGTGTTAATAGAGGAGGCTGTGATGCTTCATTGAGAGAAATTACTAAAATTGTACTTTTAGGACAGTCAATTAGCTGTGTTTTGACAAAGCAACAAAAAGATGAAACTGAAGCCCTTGAAAAAAGAATGAGAGAATTCAGAGGGAACATGTCTGTTTGGGGAATCCTAATATTTTTTGTTGAAATCATTAAGTGAAATTAAATACTATTTTAAACCAAAGGGATAGAATATCTAATTAAGATAGAAAAAAAAAAGGGTTGGGGAAGGGTATTGTTGAGGGGATTAGAGAAATGGTTTACAATTCATGTTGACTGAGGCGGGGCCCCCTGAATATATTAGGTATATTAGTAACAGGGATGGGAAAAATCTCTCAACAAGCTGATCTGAAGTTTAGGGAGGGTTTCTTCAGGGTGACTCCAAGGCTCCTAGACTCCAGAGAAAAGTGTGGGAATAAAGCCAGGAAACTGGGGGAGATAGAGGATGAGAGGCGTTTTTGGAGCCCACAACAGGGCTCCCACGCTACAGAGCGGTGCTGGTGCTGGTGCAGGAGATGCTCCTGCAGCAAAGGGGCTGCAGGGCTTGCACAGCCCTGGGATGGCCAAGTAGCAAAGGGGAGGAAAATCTGGGGAGACCTGGTAACCTGAATGGTGAGAGCAGGGAAGTCAGTGGGGTAGTGCAAACAGCAGACCCCGTGGAGTATGCCCTGTGTCCCTAGAAGTTGCAGTGTGATGCAGGAGCCCATCCCCAAGCCCTGGCTGAGCTGCTGGCAGAGTCCCCTGGCTGACATGTGACAGGATGCTTGGATGCCTTCATTTGCTCACTGCTGATCTAGTTGTACTTCTTCTAAAACCTATGTGTCTGCTTCGCAGTTACATTTTGAGAGTCAGTCTTAGACCAGTGTGCTCTTCCAGAACAGAAGCAGGGTGGTGGGCTGGGGGTCCTCCTGGTCATTTCTGTGATGGTCTGTGAGACTCTTGCTGCCACCAACCCCTCATGCAAAGCCCCAGCACATGGAGAGGGCTGGCTGTGTCCTCAGGAGGGCACAGCCTGGCCAGGAAGGGCAGGAGGTTTCTCTGGCAATTACTCTGTAACATGGGATGATTATCCCATGTTTTGCATCTAGAGCTCCAGAGGCTTCCACTCTTAACACACAGCTCCAATAAAACTCTTCCGCCTAAAGGCCTCTCCTAAAGAACTCTGTTTTTGACCGATGCCATCATATTGTTTAATTCATTTGATATACAGAGACAGTTAGTGAAATATGCATGCTATATTATATTAAAGAGAAATGTAACCTTCAATTGGTATCTGATGTGCACTTTGCAATAACTGCTATTAGTTGTCTATAAAACTCTGAGACATCCTCATTTGATTTTATTGCCATTATATTATTTTACTTGGGAACATATAGAAGGAGTGGTGATTGCAGGTCTTCAAATGCTTACTGGGAAATATTTAACACAGAATGTTTTATTTATTAGCATAAAGAGACACAATGGATTGTTGGTGATTAAAGTGATGATACTGCTGCCATACTTGTCAAAAATATAGACCTAATTCAATAGAAAGGCGACAGTCAGTCTCCATGTTGATCTATGCTGAAGCAAACTGCCTCTGAAAGCAGTACAAAGCCTGAATTGGCCTCTTAATTTTATGCTTCAGGGCATAGGATAAAAAAAGGAATTCTTTCTAAGTGCCTGTAATTGCATGTTACCAGAACCTAAAATATAAGCCAAATTTTTGAAATTATAAGTGTTAAGCTTTCCATTTCAATTCCTTCCCCTCCTTCCCTCCCCCAAAAAATCATCAAAACAAAAGAGAGCTTTAAAATGCCTCACTATCCCACATCATTAATAAAATATACAGCATACTTAGCCTTTAATTGCAAATGTACATTTTGAAAGAAAATATTTTTTTTTAAAAAAGAGTTTTCCTTCCCTCCCAGCCATGCAGCACAGGAGCTGGGGACCTGCTTGCCCCAGACAGACCTGTCATCCTCCATTTTTAAGTGGTGTGTTCCCAACACCAGAAATCTCTTGATTGTTTGAGGTCTGCTTGTATGGGCTGGAATATTTGTTTCCCTTCATAGATCCTTAGATGGGTAAGGTTTGAATTAGGTAAGTCTTTCAGGTCAGATGGGCCTCACTGAGCTCCCTGTAACACTAGGAGGGAGGATGCCCAGCAGCCTTCCCAGCTGGGTCTGGAGTGTGGTCTGCTTCTGCTGGCTTCTGGGGCAGTGACACCAGTCAGGTTTGTCAGCAAATCCCAAGCTGTTCAGGTGGAGCAGCTTTGCGGTGGGAGCCCAAAGTAGGGAAGGACTTGTGTCCTTCTTTTGCCTGGTGCTAAAACAGAATTTGCTTTGCACAGACACACTATGGCATCTGCCTTGAAAAAAGTCAAATGTCCCTCACCCCTCTGGCACCCTCCTTTCATAGGTCTGTGTTTACAACTTCACTCCTCCAAGCAGACAGCAGGAAAAAAAATATAAGATTAACCATTTTGTACACTTGATGGCTTCATTGGACAGGCAATAAATCAATACAATTGAATTGGAGAAGATAGTGTTCAAATGCTATTATCTGTCTCTCTGTTATTGAGCTGGGATCCTCGGACTGACTTACAGAGATCACTCCACCTCCAGGATTCCCTTCCCCAGGAACCCTGTGGGACTCAGCCTGCTCCAGGGCCCACCCGAACCCACTGTGCAGTCCCACACTTTGCTGCAGATTTCACCCTTTTGGGGGTTGTTGCCTAAAAGCCATCCTTTTGGGGTCTGCTGATATACTGTTAGCTTGTCAGAGCACGAGCAAGAAATCACCTGAGGTGTTAGCAGAGATGAAAGACACCATTCTCATAACGCTGGAGGAGAAACCTGCCAGCAGAGCCTGGGTGGCAATGCCATGTGCCCCAGGGGACTGGAGGCAAGGGCTTTGGAGAGCTAACCCTGTGGTTTTACTCACGTTTGCTTTTTTTCTTTGAGCAGAAAGATCACTAGTGAAGGTCCAGCTGCTGCAGGCCCTGTGGTCAAGGGCATTCATTTCTTCAAGGCTACTTGGAGACAACGGGGATTTTAACCCAAAAGAATCCCCTTATGCTCACTTCCAGATTTAGGTGCCTGTATTTTCATAGCTTTCCAGACAAATATGATGGCATGGGGAAGTTTGCTGTGGGGTGCTTTATTGTTTTTTTTCAGAGAAGTGTAGTCATCCATAACAGCTTAAGATAGCCAAAAGGCCAGGTTTAATGTTGATTAAATAGGTCTGATTCAGCAAAGTTGTTGCTAAGTTATACTTTCAGAAATGAAAGGTAAATCAAGCCCAAACAAACACTGGCAAGGACTGATGCTGATTTCAGCCCTCACAAATGTTTTGTTAGCAAAATACTCTAAAAGATGGAAATTTGCGTCAGATAAGCAAAGTCACCCTCACGTGGTGGCAAAAAGGTTAAAAATTATTTGTTTACAGGTGAAATCCCCACTCCTCCTTCCCTCCCAGATCTTTTCCCAGCCCCAATAATTTGATACATTTTCCCTTCCACATCTGTAATTTCAGAGTGCCCTCTGGTGTACAGACTTCTCCAGTGCACCGCCTTCGCTCTGGATCCCAGCATGGTAGGTAGGGGTTGGAAGTGACCTCTGGAGAGGGGGCTCAGGATCTCAGTACCCAGGTGGGTTTGGAATCTCTTCAGAGAAGGAGACTCCACAGCCAATCTGGGCAGCCTGGGACAGACTCTGACACCATTACAGCAAAGCAGTTTCTCCTCCTGCTCAGATGGAACCTCTTGGGTTCCAGTTTCTCCCCTTTGCTCCTTGCTGGGCATCACTGACAAGAGTATGGCCCCATCCTCTTGCCCCCCACCCTTTAGATATTTATAAGTATTGATAATGTTCCCTTAGATAAGAGGACAGTGCCTCTTCCCTCTGACAAACCCACTCCCCTGTCACGTTTTGCAGCTATTTATCCCTGTTGCTTCATGTTTCCTATGAGGGGGCATCAGACCCAAGCACAAATCCCCATCCCATCAACACACTGATGTGAACTTAGTGTGAGTACCCTGCGAGCTCCCAGACTTCATATTTGTTATCAGTTTTCTGCCTATCTGATGGCCAAATCAGAGCCCCTGGAGCATGGGACCTTAGTTGAGTCTGAGAGAAGCAGCTTGTATCAGTGGTGAAGCTTCTCTTGGCATCATGTCACTGAAGGAAAGAGCCTCACTTCATGGACATGGCTGCAGAACTGATCCACATTTTCCAGTATATTAACAAGAAACAAGCAAGGCAAAATAATGCTTGCTCTGTCTCCAGTGGGTTTAACGTACCTGGAGGATGCTGTTCTTACACTGACTAATGGCACTGGTATCAGGTGATAATCTGATCCCGTGTGACTTTTTTTTTTATTTTTTATTTTAGATCTATTAGTTTTGGAAACAAGTCTACAACAAAGCCTCTGTGAACCAGAGGCTGTGGACCATTCAGCACTACAGGGAGGAGCAAGCATCTTATGGGATGGTGCTAGCAGGCCCAGAGGAGGTACCATGGGACCTTGGATGCTGGCAGCAACTGACAAGGTCTGAGACCCACCTCAGTTGACCTTTTCTCCCTTATGGCTAACATATGCATTGTAGGTTTGCACCTGATTGCAGCTGCTTCAGTTTAGATTGAGTTTGATGCAACCTGTTGGTGGGCACCATGATGACTGTGACAGAGCATGAAAGGATGTTATCATGGACCTCACGGACTTTGTGAAGCTGCTCCACCTGGTCTCCTGCTCAGCTTCAGCATAGCTACATGCCATTGGGTCATTGCTCTGAGAGAGGCCTGGGCACACAGGAGGCGTCTCTGCCACATGCCAGACATGTTTCCTACACATGAACATACAGAAGCAATGAACCATCCTGTGGGTGT
Source organism: Corythornis vintsioides (assembly GCA_025447755.1). Classification (NCBI taxonomy): domain Eukaryota; kingdom Metazoa; phylum Chordata; class Aves; order Coraciiformes; family Alcedinidae; genus Corythornis; species Corythornis vintsioides. The sequence continues at coordinate 29,969 of JAOEGS010014486.1, forward strand.
GATACAGTGACAGCACATGGGTGACACTAACTTTGTGAGTCTCAAGTGCTAATTGATCTGTCAACAGCTAGCTGTTAATGGTGTTCCCGGGACAAATCTTCTCACCTCAAAACCCTGCTGGTGAAGAAGCTGGAGGGATTCTGGGTTCATGCTGAGGTGACAGAAATGGCAGTTGACAACAAAAGTGTCCAACAAGTGCTGCTTTGTAATTAAATGTTACATGGCACCACAATGAAGGCAAATGAAACTGCTGGGCCCAATCTGGCAGCAGCAGGAATCTGCTGAGGTGTGTGCAGTACATCTGTTTGTGTCAGACCAGTTAACGTTTTTACTTGACAAAACAAAGCAAAGATGTTGGCAAAGAGCTCCATGGCCACTTGTTAGAGATTTGCAAAGAGAAAGCAAAGCCTAGACAATGTAGTACAAGACAGATGGGAACTCCTATTTTGAGTTTTCTGTCATCATTCAGGCTTCCAAATTTTCAATAAAATTGAAGTAGTATTGAAAAAATCAACTGTCTTTTCTTGAGAGGGTTGAAATCCTCTTTTTTTTTCTTTTTTTTTTTTTTTTTGTAAAAGTTCTATGTTCTTTTGAGAGCTAACATCCCATAGGACCTCAACCCTTCATTAGCTTTTTTTAAAGTCTGAATTGCACAGACACGCACCATTCATGACCAGAGTTCCCAGCTGGCACAGGGAACACAGAGTATTAAACAGGAGGTCCATGTGGTTTTCCTTTGTGTCATTCAGGAATCAAGGATGTTGGGTAATCACTGTATGGAACTTCTCTGGAAATTAGTTTTCTTCACCATAAGATGAAGCTGTGAAATGAGCATCGAGGTGATCATGTGAGTATATTGCAAATTTTTCATCTTAAGCTTCTGCAAATTACCACCAGCAGTAAAACATAAAGACTTCATTCGAAGTAGGTGATAGTACAAGCACATAGAAGGCCCTGCCATTAGTTAACAGCCTTCTCCTGTGAGGATTGTCAGAGATGGTTCTGAATGGAAATGTCCAGCCAAAATAGCCTAAACCTCTGCTGCTAGACCTGAAACCCCAGTGCAGTGAGTGATCAGCCCTGAAATTGAACTTGATTCTGAAGCTGGGTCTCATAACCAGTCTGCTTGGAACATCTGGCACTGAGCCTGGATTGAGGACCCCTTGCCTCCTTCCCTGGACCAGATGAAAAGCTCACCCAGCCCAATGTCTGCCTGCCAACAGTGTCCAGAATGTCTGAGGGCCTGCCAACAGTGTCCAGAAGAAATGTCTAAGAACAGCTTAAGGTAAGAGAGACATTTTCCTCAGAATATCCTTCCAAGCAGGTCAAGGACTCTTGAGCCAGAGAACAGTATCTTTTGTCTGCTCTCCCTGACTGATTTTTCATTTCCTATGAGAGTCTCCAATGGATGTAAAGTGCTAGTGTCCCCAGAACCCTGTGGCAGCAACTTGCACTGCTGTTCTACGTGTTGGGCGAGGATCAGCCTCCTCCTTTTATTTTTATTTAATCTGCCACCTACAAGTTTCATTGTATGCCCTCTACTTCTTGTATTAGGAGTGACAGCAGACAGTTTTTTCTCGTTCTCCATGCTTCTTGTTATTGAATAGCCCTTTATTTTGTCTTTTTTTTTTTTTCCTCACAACAGGCCTATTGCTACCTGTAGTAGTCAAGATGTGGTTGTACCCTGCACTACATGGACTTAATGATATTTTCTGTTTCTTTCCCAGTGATTCCTAACATTCAAGTTTGATTTTTTTGACCTCTGCAGTGCCTCAGACAGATCATAGATCTGTGTATTGCATCTCTAAACTCACTTCTGTGATCAGAGATCAGCTGAGAACCTGTTGTTTCACCTGTAAAATTTTTACAACTGTAGCTTCAAAATGTGATAACCATTCATTGGTTCAGTAAATGTATTTTGTCCAAAATCCTTCAGAAGCATATAAGGATCTATATATTAAAAAAAAAAAAAAAAAAAGAAAAAGAAAAAAGTAAGGTGAACTGAGGATATTTTGTGCGCAGGAGCCAGTAAAACATCATGGAATGCTGGTGAATGATGCTAAAAATCCCATTCTGCTGTGTCAACTCAACAAATATAGCCCAGAATGCGGAATGATGTAATTAGATAAGCTCAGTAAAGCCCAGAAAATAAATTGATTTATGTGGATGGCTTAAAACATCCATCTTGTTCTTTTTCATGATTCTAAAGTGGTTTATTTTGAAAGACCCTTCCCAGGCTTATCTCTGCAAACTTGAGAGCTGCAGTCCAGATCTTTGCGTATGGCCATATTGGCTCCAGATTCCTGGTCTCTAGGAGTATCCTCTAACACAAGCTGGGAACATGAATCTGTTTTAGCCTAATGAGCAAAGAGAAATATCAGTGCTCACCACACGTATGTCACATAATATGGATTTTCTGGCCATGATTCTGATGCTAGAGGAGGTGCTTGATGCATCAGAATTCTTTACCATGAACTGTTGGAGACTCTGGGTCCACTTTTTCCCTTCCCTGCAGCATCCTCAGCCTGCAAGGTGCCCTGGTGAAGAGTCAAGGAACTGCAAGAATGCAGCAGTGAAGTAGAGAGGATTGAAATGTGCAAAATGTCCTGGATGGGAAAAAAAAAAAAAAAAAAAAAAAAAAGAACCATAAAATGATGCTGCCGTCAACATGACATCCTTCTGTCCTTGTGCCCAACATGGGAGCCCTGAAGACTGTTGTGGGACAACGAAGCATTGACCTCTCCAGGTTTGTGTGTGAATCTTGCACTTTTTGTTTTTTGGTTGGTTTTTTTTGTATAGGGTTTTTTTTTTTTTGCAGGGAGGGGTGATGGGGAGAGGAATGGAAAAGCTCATTTCATGCTGGAGATGTGTCTGTTGCTCTAAGTTGAGAAACCAGAAATAATGTTTGCCATGCTTCTGACTCTGGACATCTGCATTATCAGCTACATATGCCCGTGGGATCCTGGAGACAAAACATGACCTTCAGCTGGTGTGTTTGAGGTCCTTACACAACTTGTAAGCAAGGGCAGACATAGGGATAAGGGAGGATTATTTTCTTAGAATAGATTTCAAATGTGGAAGCTGTGAGAAGTCCCTGGGAAAGGAAAAAATGATTCTCACTGAGCCTAAATCTGTGATATTTCTTGGCCTGCAAGTTAATTTGGATGATTCCATTCTAGTTCAGAGGTTTGTGGCTGAGTGTCCTCAGCCTCCACCATGCAAGTAAGCAAGCATCTTCTAGTAAGCAAGGAAAGGTGCAGATAAGCACAGACAAACCTCACCTGGGAGACTTTGAGGAATGTATAGGATGTGGGAGAGAAGGTAGACACGTATGTAAGAAGCTGATTTAGGGTCACTAGATGGTGCTGTTGATCTTGAAATGAGAACAGACAGCTCTCAGAAGAGGGAATGTCTCTCCTGAACTCGTACCCAGAGCATCTGCCGAAAATTATGGTTGCCTGGCAGCATCTTACATGTTTTCCAGACATCAAATGGTCCTGGACTTCAGGCTCTGACACTGAAGCTATAGAGACAAAGGACTACAGCAAACACAGGGAAATCAGGAATCAGACAAGTGTGAGCTGTGAGCCACACCATGGCCTTGGATCTGCCCTCCTCAGAGACTGCAGGAATGTATGGGGCATGGGGAAGAATATTTTAAAGCCTATATGCAAAAGAAGTAGATGTGAAAAGTGACCAGCAGAACAGGCTATTTTATGTGGAGTACCATGTATTCTCTCTCACCTCCATGGCCTTGGTCACCTCTATGTGGTCAGCAGAGCTCATGCACCTTGGCAGTGATGCAAGATGTCATTTTGGGATCAAGTACATTGGTTATAACAAGCAGAGAAGTGCCATGGGCTGGCTGCAGTTATCATAGAAGTGCACAGCAGCAAACAGTATTTCAGAGGGAGGCGTTGTAGACAAGCTCATGAGAAAGGGCATCTGGCATCACTGGAAAAGAGTAGCTGAAAGGGTTGTGTGTTGTGTTGTCTGCCTCACCAGCTTTACAGACCCTTCTGAAGCCCTTCATTGTCACAGTCCTTCCTGAGGAATCTCAGCCCCACCAACTCCAAACTTCTACTAGTCCATCTGCTGGGAGATGGCCTCACCTTTGAGACCAGCAGGGCACAGAAAGTTTCACAGTATATTGACATTTAGGACCACTTATTTTATTTTTTTTTTTTTTCAGGATTAAAAAAAAAAAAAAAAAGCACACCCCTCAAAAAAAGAAGTTCCTGGCAGGATCTGTGGAGAGAAGACCCTATGCTGGAGAAGGTTTGTGGGCAGGACTAGTTACCCTATGGGGTATCTGTGCTGGAGCAGTCTTCTACACCCCATAGAAGAGACCCACACTGGAGAGCAGTTCATGAAGACCTACAGTCCATAGGAAGGGTTCACATCGGAGAAGTTAACGGAGAACTGTCTCCTATGGGAGGTGGCACAGGAAGCGTGTCAGGAACCCTTCCCATGAGGACAAAGGAGTAGCAGAGACAGTATGTCACAGACTGACCACAACCTCCATTCCCCCTGTGATGCTCAGGGGGAGGGTGTACAGAAATTTGGAGTGAAGCTGAGACTGTGAAAAAGGGGAGGGGGGGGAAGTGGTTTTAAAATTTGGTTTTATTTCTCATTACCCTATTCTGATGTAATTAATAATACATAACATTAATTTCTCAAAGTTGAGTCTGTTTTGCCCATGACAGTAACTGGTGAGTCCTCTCCCCCCATCCTTATATTTAACCATGAGCCTTTCATTGTGTTTTCTCTGCCTTGCCCAGCTGAGGAGGTGAGTGACAATAGTGGCTTTGGTGGGCACATGGTGTCCAGTCAGGGCCAGCCCACCACACTGATCCAAAACATTGCTACAAAACAGCCTATGTGCTGTTTTGTATATAATATACAAACAACAATATACAGATATATAATATACAACAATATACAGAAGTTGGTAGAATTTAGTTTATCTGTTGATTACATCCCGTTCAAGGTCCAGAGACCCTAATTTGGTAAGGAATGTCTTGAATGCTAGCAAGAGCTGGTGACAACATTCAGGATACTATATCCCCTTGAACTGGATCTGGTACAGGGTTTTCCCTTCTTTTCTTTAAAGGTGTGGCTCAAACACATGTCTGAAAGCAGGCGAGCAGAGACAGCTCATCCCTGCATCAGGTATCACTGGGAGAGAGGTAATTTTCTTCTTAGTAGCTTCCTTGTTAGTAGCTTGAATAGTGTTGTGTTTTGGATGCAGTGTGAGATGAATGCTGATAATATACTGATGGTTTTAGTTGTTGCTAAGGAATCAAGGACTTTCCAACTTCTCATGTTTTGCTGATGTGCAGGAGCACGAGAAGCTGGGAGGGAGCATGGCCAGGAGTACGAACATGAACTAGCTGAAGGGACATTCTATACCAGAGGATGTCATGCCCAGGCTGTAAATGTGGTGGGGACCTGGATGGGGGGACAGGTCACTGCTGGGGTGTCTGTCATTGGGGAATGAGCAATTTCATTGTGTGTCACTCGTCTTTTTCTTGGGTTTTATTTTTCTCTCTCTTTTTGTTATATTCCTTTTCATTACAATTATTACATTTTTATTAACGGTTATTATGTTTTATTTTATTTATTAAACCATTCTTATCCTGACCCACAAGTTTTCTTCTTTTTTAATTCTCCTGCCCAGAGGGCTATCTCAAGTTTTACTGTTGTGATGCTTTCACCCTGTGTCATCTATCTGTTTCTAACTCTGTTTCTTATAATCATATGGCATCTGACTGATTTTGTTGGGTATATCCTTCTTGTGTGTCATTCCTCCCTTTTAGGGATGTATAGCTGAAATCAGGCCCTAACACGAAGGATCCCTGGAAAGCTATGTGCAAGAATACACAAGAGATGGGGCAGCACCAGCAAGTGCTATTGTAAGCACCGTGGCCAGGTCATCAGCCTCCCGTGGCTCCCCTTCCAGTATGTAGCTCTCTCCAGCAGCAAAGGATCTCTTGATGCAGATCTTCACACTGCTCTGTGTCAATACCGTGTTACAGGCAAAGGTGGGGATGGAACAGACAGAACATTAAGGATGAGGAAGTAGATTTGTGGTGTCCACCCATGACAAGATCAGCAGTAAAAAGCAGACTGCAGGTAAGAAAGAAGATAATCAGGTAAGGATGGGCTTCTGTCACGTCCCCTTCTCCTGATCTGGCTGCAAACCCACCTGGAAGTGTTGAGAAGCCACAACACTGAGGACAAGTCTTGTCAAAGTGCCCACACAGGGCAGTGCAGTGCTCACTGTTGCTGCCCCTCTGTGCTTAGGGCACAGGTTGGCCTGACAGCTCTGTCCTCACTGCTGCCACAATGCTGGGGCAGCATCCTGCTCCTGCTGCCTGGCACCACTAATTGTATGTTAATGATCACAGCTCGTGGCTCCTTGTGCTGCCCCAGACAATGACTGCAATCTGCAGTTATTCCCAGGTCTGTTGAGAAATTTGGATTTCTGAGTTTGCAAACAGTCTTTTTGATACCAAGGAAGGGTAAGTATTCTGATGCCATTGAAGGTTTTGGCTCTGAGTTCATTGGGGCAGGGGTTATTGGCTGGTGAAAGGCAGAGGAGCCTGGTGAAGAGGTTACATGACAGCCGTGGGGCAATGTGACTGAAGATTATGTCATTGCATCAGTGAGTGAATTAAGATTGCATAGGAAATCCTTATTGTGTCTGTAGCTTCTGACAGGCATTGTGCCTTTAACCACGTTTAAAATGCAATTTCCTAAGTTTTGTAAAAGCTCACTGAAAAGAGAATCCCATTAAGGGAAACCATGTTGACGCTGATTTCTTCCTCAGTTCTCCCCATACAGCTATTTCTAAATCACTTGTAAGCTTTTTCAGCTATGCTGAGTGTTACACAGCGTGGAGTTGCACAGAGTAAAATGATCGATATTGTAATGGACTCCTCATCCTAGTACATGACAGAAATAATAAATGTCATGATATATGGCAGCCCTTCTAAAGCCCTATGGAGCCAAATGAGACGCAGTAAGCATATATCTCCTACTTCCTACCCCTGTTTTGCTTCTCTGTGTCTGTCCTTTGTTTCCTCCCACATTTATTTCCCCAGTAATGGAAGACTGTAACTGAATTAAAAGCGACTCTGTACACACAAGAAGAGGCTGTGGCTGCACTGCTCCCCTTTGATGCACCTGGGTGGACTTCTATAACCACAGTCTGCTTTGTGAGCTGCTCAGTGCCACATGGAGCCAGATTTGGGGTGGTTTTACCAGCAGCCATGCATTCCTGATGGCATTACGCTGGGTAAATGTTCAGGCAAAGAGCTGCAGCCTCTTTTGCTGTTACACTGTAGTCATCTTCCCTCTCCAATCTTCCATTTGGGTCATGCCAAAACTTCATTTTACATTTTGATACTCCCTCTCATTTCCAAGCCAAATCAAACAACTCTCTTATCTGCCTCTGTACAGCTCTTGGCGGAGATGTCTGATCAATTAATGAAACTTTTCTTCAGCCACCACACTCAGTGGGTTTTCCTGCCACTCGCATTCTGTCAGGAGCCTCCCTTAGAAGCAACTGCTTCTTAAAGATAGCAAGAAATGAACCACAGCAAAGGTTAGAAAGTGAAATAACCACTGTCCCTTCTCTGGTTTCCTAGGGACATTTTAAGTGGAGTAAATAGGAAGGGTAGTTCATAAAGCTTCAGTGGTTGCCCCGCTCTCCTCTTTTGTGACTTGGACATCCATCAGGGTGTTATTTCTATACTTACAAGAGATTTCTGAGTTACAAATTTACAATGTTTTTACTATAGAATGCAAAGGACAGAAAAAAAAAAGTTCATTTTTCTGATTTTGCTTGTGGCATGGTACAGGTGTCTCACATTGTATTGAAGCAGAGAGCTGTAGGAAGATGAGAAGAGAAAGAGAAAAAAATATCCCCAAACCATCATTAATTTTAACTCATATCAGCATTTCCAAGTCAGCTGCAATTAGCTGCACTTAGTGTCACGGTTTAGGGTCAGAGCAGCCCTTTAGACCTATAACAGGAGCTCTCTGTTAACCCTCTGAAAAGGAGTAAGAGAGACTTACAAATTGGAAAGGGAAACTAGATCAGCTTTAATGAAAATACAAATAATAAAAATGGAATATATGCAAATCTATACAAAACTAGTATTGAATCCAACCCCCCATGATGGCAAGTATGTAACTGTCACCACTGATGCTGTGGAGCAGGCACTGGGAGAGTCCCAGACTGGGTCTAGCAGCAGGTGGGAACAGTATTTGGGAGCTGGATTCTGGTGCTGGATTCAGGAACACCCAGATCAGGATCAAAGGCAGAACAGACAAAATCTCCCTCAGATGCTGGACAAAAAAGAAACTTCAAGAGGACCCAAGCAGGGTAAAAATGGCAAAGCCTGGTGAGACCCTTTGATCCCTCAGCTTTACTCTGAACATAACGTACATGGGCTGGGATCCCTTGCTGGTCAGTTTGGGGTCACCTGTCCTGGCCACCCCTCCCTTCAGGTGCCACCTTTTCCTTTCTGCACCCCCAGCATGGGGCACAAGATCCAGCAGTGCCCTTGGTCTGCACCCCACCGCTTGGTACTGACCCTGACCATCAGGTGATGCCACCGCTGGGAGCAGCCCCTGTCTGTGCAAACAGGCTGCTAATTTCAGACCCTGCAGGGCCTGAGAGAAACTGGGCTGAAAAGTCACTGAACAGAATGAGCGCAGGACACCTAGTTACAGTAGCACTGTAGCAAGCTGGCCCAGACAAGCTGCAGAAACTGAGCCCTGTGACCAGCACTGGTGCCACTGAGCAGGGGGCGGCTCAGATGCCCTGGCCTTGGTCATGGTGGGAAGCTGTGCTATTTATTCATAAACTTTTTCCCAGGCAGGTCAATGTTATTATCACTGCAGCTCCATTAGCATGGGGCAACCCACTCGCCACCACATCAGGTCTGCAAGTCAGCAGGATTGTAGGGAGGTGTGTCATGGTGACCCCACAGCTCAAGTAACCTATTTGGAAAACTTACTGTGTCTTGCAAATAGACTTCAAAAAGAAGCCGAATGTGTATGTACCATAGAACTGCATTTACTCTTTCTGGGAGGGGTGGGCTTTGTGTAAGGTGGTGAATGCCATGTTGTCACAGGCAAGGTTCATTTTACCGTCAGCTCATATTTGTATCTTTCAGTTTGTCCTGTTTTCAGCAACATTATTTCATGTTCTTCCATGAATGTAAATTCAGTTACACATTTCTAATACTTGGAAAGATATGCACTAAGAGGCTGCACACTTCTACTTTTAAGAGTGTTCAGGTAAAAGTAAACTTTATTTACAGCACCTAAGACTCCTGGGCAGGGGAGCAGCCTCGACCAGCACCTGGGTTTGCTGTGCTCCAGGGCCAGCGATGGACTCTGTGCTGAATGCTTTTGAAGACTTGTGGCTCTCAGTAGAGTGATGCAAAGCTGCCCTGAGCCCTCGATGCACAGCGCGGTACATTTCTCTGCAGCACGGGCAGCTCTTGGCTCAGGCCAGGAGGCCACAGCACAGCGCTCGGAGGCCCCGTTGCCCGGCAGGGTCTGTTCCCGGGGACCGCAGCATCACTCGGGCGAGCCCCTGGTTCGCAGCTGAGCTGGACCCCTGCGGGAGGCTGCCCAGGGCAGCAGCAGCCGCAGTAGCCGGGCTCCGCGGCAGCACTTTCCAGTCGGCCTGGGCTGGCCGAGGGGCGCCCAGGCTGCGCCTCACCCGACCGGCCGCCCCCCCTCCGGCGCCAGGCCCTTCCCGCCCGCTCGCAGCCGTTTCCCGCCGCCGCCCAGCAGCTCCCTCCAGGCTGTAGCGGCGCGCAGGCACCTGCCCACGCGGGGCGCGATGCCGAAGCCACGCGGGAGAGAACGGCCACCGACGGCCGGCCCAGGCCCGGGGTCCACCCCAGGCCTAGGGTCCGCCCCGACTGCCTCCATTTTGTGATGGCCGCAACCCCCCGAGCGCTCGACAGCGTGCCACGCGCCGCGCTCGCGACCACCCTACGCGGCCGGGGCGGGGAGGAGAAGCGCGTGCGCAGAGGCGGCGCGGAGGGCCAGGGGGCGTGGCCGGGACGCAGATCTCGCGAGATCTCGCGGGGGCTATATATGGGAGTGGGCGGGGACGCGCCTTTCTTTAGTGCGCGTCCGCCCGCAGCGCCGCATCGCGTCCCGCTCCTCACGCGCGAGCAGGCCGAGAAGATGGAGGACAGCGCCATGGACATGGAGAGCATGGGCCCCCTGCGCCCCCAGACCTTCCTCTTCGGTAATGTCCGCCGCCGCTCCCCGCTCCCGCGGCCCTGCTGGCCCCTCCGCGCCTCCGCTTCGGGCCTGCGGGCCGGGCGGGAAGCGGCCCGAGGCGGCGGCGATTTGCAGGCATGGCGCCGGCCTCGCTCCGCGCCTCGGCGGGGCGGGAAGGGCCGTGTCGGGGGAAGGGGCTCGCGGCGGGAACGGCCGCGGCCATCGCGCGCTCCCCACGTGGCGCTCTGATCGCACGTGGCGCCGGCCCAGCCCAGCCCGGCGCGCTTTTGTTCCCCGCCCGTTCCTAAGGACGCGGGAGCGCCCGGCCCACGAGCGGCCGCCGAGCACATGGCACCGCGGCGGGAGGGGCAGCACGTGGAGGTGGCGGGACCGCGGCCGGCCGAGCTTTCCGCTAGCCGCGAGGGGGGGTAGTTTTGGGGGAGGCCTGGCCTGTGGGAATGGGCGTCCCGGGCGATGGTATAGCCCCGGGCAGCGCGATGGTGCGGGACCTGATGTGGTTTAGAGTGGATGGGCTTGAAAAGAGCACGCTGTGGCTGCCTGGTCGGCAGTAGGCCGCGGGCTCGGCTAGGATTTTCCCCACCCCACGTGTCTCCCTTGTGCCCCTGAAGCCCTTTTGGTTTTGGGTGCGAGTGCAGAGCTTGAAAGCATCAACTGCTAAAATAACCGTTTAGTAAATACCCGTTTCTGCATAAAACGGTGTGTTTATAATTAAACGGTCTTTTGACAGGTTGCGAACTTAAAGCAGATAAGGAGTATCAGTTTAAAGTAGATGATGAAGAAAACGAGCATCAACTGTCTTTGAGAACGGCAAGTATTGTTTACCTTTTAAGTTACAGCTTTTCATATTTGGAAGTGGTGGTGTGAGAAGGGGAGTTTTTTAGCATCCACATTAATTTCCCTTGTTAGGTTTAGTGGTGGCTTTATGTGAATCCATTGGGAAATGAGATCTTTTGGGAGGGGAGCATGCCATGTCACTTGAAATGTTGACTGTATTGGGAGAAAAAATTAAAATCCCCATTGATGGTTTTTGTTGTGTGGTTTTTTTTTTGTTTTTTTGTTACAGCAAGCAATGCAAGTCTGGAGAAATTTTAATTCATAATAGGTTAATTAATCTATATAAAGCAGATTTAAAGGCCAGTATGTAGCCTGATGTCTGTAATGTAATAGTTCAGATGCTACAGGAGCACTGAGGAGAAATAGACTTTTAAGAATTACATACGACCACATTTTAAAAGCTATTTTGAAAAGCTTTTCCATATAATCCACAAGCATAATTCCAGTGGTTTATTGGTTTTGTTCCGCCCACCCCCCCCACCCCAAGCAGCTAATTATGAAATTTAAATGGGAGGGGAGAGAGGGGTTCAGGTTTTGATTTATTGTCTTTGTTGTTGCCCTCTTCAAGGATGTAACTGGAAAATGCTGTATTTCAGTCAGGTGATTCACCTAAGAGACTGCTCACTGAGTAGGATACTCCTGGAAAATAGGGTCTGAGATGTGGTCTTAGATGTGATCTTCTGCTACCACACAAGCTAGACAGTATTGAAAGCCCTTCTGGGCTGAGCATGTTACTTTCAGTTAGAATAACAGTACTAGGCCCCAGTTTCACAAGGAAGGAACCCAAGAGTTGTAGCATCTTTATGCTTCATGGTTAACTACTGTGTTTATTTAAATAAACAAGGATACTTCGATGGTACCTAGAAACAAGTGACTTTTAATGGTGAACTGCTCCCTGCAGCACAAGTGCTTCCTACAGGAGATTTGCATTAATACTACTCTGCAAACTTGCCTACGGTGATAACATGGCATTATGGTTTTGTAAATCATGAGTCTTCAGGCTTTGCATTTTATGAAAATTTGCAGCCTGGAGAGGACAGTGACTAATCTGTTCTTAAGTAGAATTCTTAATTTAAGGGAAGAATGTAACAGTAATATATGTACAGGCCAAGTTCATGCAGACAGTTGTATGTTGAATGTGTGTCATGCACTCTGCATGGGATGATGGTGAAGCAGCTTGAATGTAGCAGTACGTGTGTTTTAGGGTGGTGGGGGGAAAAGTATCATATGGTAACTTGGCTTTTCAAAGACAAAAAAAGATATACTGGAGAAAAGGGGTTTGAAATAACAAATGGCAAACTGGAAATGTCTAAGAGGTTTGGCAGATCTATGGCATAGCTACAAACAGACACTGCCTTGGCAAGTGGAGGAAAAGCTTGGTAGAAGATAAAGTGTGAAGGTAGCAAATACCTGATGACTGGTCTGTGCACTTGATAGACTAGGTGTATAAAGACTTACTGACTCATGGCACTTTAGATACAAATGTGGTGATGAGGGTATGAGGTGAAGTGGGGAGAAAAGGATAAAAGGGAAAGAGTAGGAGGGTTGATGCATGTAGAGGTAGGAAGTGGCATGAAGTTTCTGTAGATGTCTTACTAATGTTAGCTGAGAATATAAGCAGGGATGGTCACTGCTTCATTACCTATTTATCAACAGCATACATTCCTTCCATGTAGAAGGGAAAGCACATGAATGGATACTTGAAAGAAACTCAGTAAACACATGAATAATAAGTGCCGTAGTACTGCTTGAACTGGAGCAAATGGCAGCAGTAACTGGGGGTGGAGGGCATGCTCTTGAATTCTTGCACTGGTGGGTAGTCCCACCAGCTGAATCATTCCCTGTTGCTAACTCATCTGAGAGGTGAGATCAGCAGCAGTTTCACCTTTGTGTTTACAGTAACAAAAGTTGCCAGGAGTAGTGAATCTTGTGTCCTGTTTCTCAGCCTTCAGTTCAATACATCTAGTCTGCATCATTCTAGCCTGTCTAAAACTTAGCTCTTGAAGAATTGAAAGCTAAGTTCTGTTGCTCTGCCTGAAGTGTTTACATCCACATCCTCCATGGAGGGTGGAAAACTATTTTCATGGGCATTGGGAAAGGAATCAGAGAGCCTTGTTCACTGGTCTTGGAAACAATTGCAGCACTTCAAGGGATTCTTGGTTTTTGCATCTCTTGCATATAATCCTGACTCGTGTGCCAGAGGTTCAGAGAACTGGAATTTCAGGCCTGTGCCACATCTGTCACTCATGTGCCTCCCTGCAGCTATGATTTTTGAATCTTCAGAAAGTGTCAGACTTACATGGTGTAATGACAGGACTGAAATGAGCAGTGGTCAAGACTCAACTCCTCCCTGAATGCCAAGTAAACAAAAAATGTACAGTGTAATCCAATGATGCAGCTGGCAGATGGGACATGGGAAGGCTGTGGTTCTGTAGCAGTGATAGTTGTTTCCTCTAGGCTTGTGTTTGTACCTCTTCCCCTGTGTGGCTTGGACTTGTCACTGACCCATTTCAGTGTGGTAAAGCAGTAGCAGAAGGTCTGCCTCCTACTCACCTGGGTATGAGATATGCCTGGGCTTGTACCTTGCAAGTGCCAGTGTTAAAGAGGTTGTTGCCTTAGGGAAGAGTACAATGGAATCCTTACTGGTCAGGAGTAGAAACTGCAGTCTCCATTGATGCAGGAGAGTGAATGGAGTTTAAAGCACTTGAGAATATTTGGGAAGGTGCTCATATTGTGCACTGTTTTGTACTTCACAGGTTACTTTAGGGGCTGGAGCCAAAGACGAATTGCATGTTGTAGAAGCAGAAGCATTGGACTATGAAGGCAACCCTATCAAAGTAGTACTGGCATCTCTGAAAATGTCAGTTCAGCCTACGGTAAGTGCAAGAGCTTGGAAAATATCCTATGAATTTGTGCTCACATGAGAGGCAAGTTAAAAAAGGTTTTGGTTGACTAAACTTTGGTGAACCTGCACAGTGGGCAGTGTTTGTCACACGTCCGATTTGGCGTGTATAGTAAATACAAGCTAAAGATGAAATATTTTTTTTGTGTGTTTATTAGACTTGCTGTAGTCACCCTACTTGTCATTCCTGTCATCTGCAATATAATCTGAATGGATGTTGCTGATGGTGTACAAATGGAACTGCACAGTGCAGGGGGCAGATGTGATGGACGATGTTGCAATTGACATTGCTGCCAAGAAGAGTGGATTGTTCTGGGTTGGAAATGTGTGCTTAAATTACCATAAGTAGTGCAAATGTAGTAAACCCTGTTGTGACTTATTGACTCTGATTTAACTGAAAATTCTATCAGATGGAAACTTAGAGTAACTATTAGCCTTGGGGTCTACAGATGTTGGTACTCATGGTTTCACTTGATTTGTCTGTAAGCACACTTTGCCTTCAATATTGGAATAAATAACAAGGCTTTTTTTTTCCTTAGGTTTCATTAGGTGGCTTTGAGATCACTCCACCAGTGGTGTTGAGGTTGAAATGTGGTTCAGGGCCTGTTTACGTCAGTGGTCAACATCTTGTAGGTAGGTACTAATATGGTGACTGATCTGTGAGCTGCTACATGTCAGTTTCACTTCAGTGATGTATCTGGTGTCTCAAGCAGTACTTCTCTAATACTGATCCTCTGAATCTTTAATTCACTTTCAGAAGTGTGAGGTAACTGTAGGCAAAGTAGTTCAGAAAAAGGCTTGCATACCTTTTCTTGTTCCTCCTTTTTTTTGTGGATGAGGGGAGTTTGGCAGCCTAGCAATTGGAGATCTAATTTCTCCTCTTGAAAATGGGTTCCCATGTTAGTGTCTCACAGAAGAAAGCTGTGAGCTTTCACCAGTAGAGAGTGAGAAGCCTGCCCATGAAATACAATAATTCAGGTTGAAAAAGACCTTTGGGATCAAGTCTAACCATCAGCCCTGCTTTACAAAGTTCATCTCTAAACCATGTCCCTCAAAACCACATCCAAACACCCTTTAAACACATCCAGGGATGGTGACTTAGTCACCTCCCTGGGCAGCCTGTTCCAGTGTCTGACCACTCAAGTGAAAATTTTTTCCCTAATGCCCAGTCTAAACCTACCCTGTTTCAGATTGGATCTATTCCCTCTTATCACTAATTACCTGTGAGAAGAGACCACCACTAACCTCTCTATAGTGTCCTTTCAGGTAGTTAGTTGTAGAGAGTGATGAGGTCTCCCCTCAGCCTCCTGTTCTCAGACTAAACAGTCCCAGCTTCTTCAATCACTCTTCATAAAATTTCTTCTCCAGGCTGTTCACCAGCTTTGCCTCTTCTGCACTAACTCCAGCTTCTCAAGATCTCTCTTGGATTCAGGTGCCCAAAACTGGACAAAATACTCTAGGTGTGACCTCTCCAGTGCCCAGTACAGGGGGATAATCCCCTCCCTGCTTCTGCCCACAATTACTAATCCAGGCCAGGATGCCATTGGCTTTCTTGGCCACCTGGGCACATTGCTGGCTCATGTTCAGCTTCTTGTCAGTTAAAACTCCCAGGTCCTTCTCCACCAGCAACTTTCCAGCCATAACCCTCCAGCCTGTGTCTTTGCAAGAGGTTGCTGTGGCCCAAGTGCAGGACCCAGGCCTTGGCCTTGTTGAATCTCATCCCGTTAACATTGGCCCATGGATCCATCCCATCACAGTCTGTCTGTGGAGTTTCCCTGTCCTCATGCAGATCAACACTCCTGCCTTACTTAGTGTCATCTGCAAACTTAACTGATGATACAGTCGATGTCCTTATCAAGGTCATCAGTAATGATGTTAAACAGAAAAAGTCCCATCACTGAGGCCTGAGGAGATGACTTGTGACCGGGCACCAGCTGGATTGAACTCCA
Source organism: Corythornis vintsioides (assembly GCA_025447755.1). Classification (NCBI taxonomy): domain Eukaryota; kingdom Metazoa; phylum Chordata; class Aves; order Coraciiformes; family Alcedinidae; genus Corythornis; species Corythornis vintsioides. The sequence goes on from JAOEGS010014486.1 coordinate 45,932, forward strand.
TTGACCACCACTCTCTGGGCCTGTCCAGCCAGCCAGGGCTTGATCCAGCTGATAAGATGATGAGGCCATGAGCAACCAATGTCTCTGTAAGAATTTTATGGGAAGCCATGTCAATCACTTTTTGAAAGTCTAGGTAGACAATAATCCACAGCATTTCCCTTGTCCAAATATTCTTGAGTTTGCACTTAAAACTAAGCCCAGAACTACCTGCCTTTGTAGAATTGTCTTTGAAACTGATCTTTCTCTCCAGAAGTTCTCTGAAATGTGTCTCCTTAGAAATCAAGAGAACATATCTTGTTAACTTCCTGTGGCAGCTTTTCTGTGAGGAATGTTACAGGGAGTGTGTGGATGGTTATTCGCCTGTTTTGGATTTCATGTAGCAGCTGCTGAAAACAGGCAGCTGGAAAAGTTTCTGATTGTGGTGATCAAATCATGAGTAGAGAACTCCTTGCTGTCAATTCAGCACCCCAGTCAGACCTCACCTATGTAGCTGTGTGTGATGTTCTTCTGTTTGTGTTTTACTAGCAGTGTTGCTTTAACCGTTGTCAATGAGATGGGTTTTTTACACACTGGTGTCATTTTCTCAGCATTAGAGGAAGAACCAGAATCAGATGATGAAGAAGATGATACAAAAATTGTTAACACTTCCACAAAGAGACCAGCAAGTGGAGGAGGAGCCAAAACTCCCCAGGTACATACACTGAAAATGGTTTGGTGTTGCTGCTTCCTCTGAGTGAACCATTAGATGGCATCCTGTGATTTACTTAAACATGTTCTATTGTCATCTGTGGGAGGGATTGTTTTGTACTTGAGTGTTGATAAGTACTAAATCATGGAAGTACAGTGAGTACAGTTTCCAAAGCTTCTCTGCAAGGGCTGATAGGAAGACTACTGTTATGGGAAAGTTTTGTCCCCTGTAGTCACTGAGTGTGTGCAGCTTCTAGTATAATTATCAGAGGTCTGCAAGTTTAAATGCTGATTAAAAGAAGGAATGGTTCATGCACTTAAGAGGATGCTGTAAATTTGTCAAGAGCTTTCTGACTTCACAGCCATAACTTGCTGGGTTTTAGCTACATTGATGGAAGATAGTCTTGCAGTTGTGCCACAAATTGTGGATCAAGGTTGCTGGTTATTATGTGAAGTGTCAATACTGTTTTGTCTTTTATCTTTTTAAAGAAAAAAGCAAAATTATCAGAAGATGATGATGATGACGATGATGATGAGGATGAGGATGATGAGTATGTATTCTTGTTTGGATAATATATTTTGAAATAGAGGGTTAACTGTTTCCAGAGTATGAGTTGTGTGACCTAACTGGCTATTCAGTGAGCAAGCTACTTTTTTTTTTTTGTCTTGGCTACAAAAAAGCCAAGTTTATCTCCACAATGCAGTCTAAATTAATGTTGTTCAACTAAGTCATAGTGAGTTATAAAGCTTTGTTCACATAATTTAAGTTCGAATAAATTTAGCATTTCCTTGGTAGCAGTGGAAGTCCTCATACATGCCTTTGGCATTAAAGCAGAAGGAAATGCATTTAACTGCTTGAACAGTAGTGAATGGAGTATATGGCCTCTTACATATTTTCCTGTGTTAAAACAAGGTAAAAGACTTGGGAAGATTACTTGCTGCCTTCATGTTTCATTAAACATTTGATTGGGAGGGAGGGAAAAGTTAATGCCTAATGTGGTTAAAGCTGTGAATATGAATCTTAAGTTATGATTCTAATTGTAGTGATGAGGATGACTTGGAGGATGATGATGAAGAAATGAAGACACCAATAAAGAAAGTAAGTGGCATCTATTTATATATACACACAATGTGGCCTTTGTATCATGTCTAAACAATTTAAAAGGAAGTGAGTTCTAGCACCTTGTAGACTTAATAGCTGCAGCTAAGTTTATTTAGATGGGGGAGCAAGTGTTAACACCTACTAATAGATGTTTATTAACTGTCCTGATTGAGACATCTTTGAGGATTCATATGAAGACCCCTAAAGTAGGAGGAGGGATGGGGAAGCTGTGTTTGAATAAGTTTAGGTAATACAGAAGCTAATTGAGGTGTGTCCTGTCTGTGCAGTGTTCTGCTTTCTAATGGACTAGATAGCAGTATCAGTGGTGATAGCAATCAGGCAGATAGTCCCTTACACCTGTGAGTTTAAGTGGAATGTGGGATGCTTTTTGGTTTAGCTTGGTGTGTATAAAGAAACTGGTAGGATGTAAGAACACACCTCCCCACACCTCCAGGCTGTGGCTCTTTACTGCAGAGGTGTGGCTGGGTTCTTACTAGTTCTTGGGTACAGCTGTCACTGGTAGGATTTCATGTATGGCTATTGGGCAGCAAACAAAATCCTGCTCAAAGGTCTGGATGGTGTTAACCATTTCAGTTAGTCCTGCATGCTGTGAAAAAGGCCTTGCTAGCAACCTGTAGCTTCCAGTAAAAAATGTATGTAAATATCTGAACCTACTGGAAAAGATTTAACTTCCAGAACAAAGTGCTTGAATGTCAGCTTACCTCAGCTCTTGAGTGCCATCTGGTGGTAAAATAAACTAAGACAACTTGGCAACTGCAAAGGTAGAAGGTAGTAATTTTTTTCTGCACCTGTGTACTACAGTTTGAATTTCTATGTTCATATCTTCTGCTTAGAAACAAAACATTTAATGCTTTACCTCACTACGTGTTGCTCTGTCCTAATGAGTTTCTATGGTGGTAGTGTATGATAGTTTTAGTTCTGAACTGCAGGTTTCCTGCCATCAAATCTAGTGTGGCTGAACAAAACAGTGCATTGGTTTCGATGGAAATGCAATAATTTAGTTCTTAAATACACATATGGCATTACCCATGCTCTTCACAGATGATGTTTCTGTAAGAAATTGCAAACTAAGGTAATGGTTGTGTTACAAAAACAAGTAACACTGAGTCAGTTCTCAGAATTGTAGTGCCATCTAGAATTAGTCTTCTGGAACATCTGCCCCCAAAAGTCTGTGTGGTAATGCGTAAGGAAAGATGTAATATAGAAGGCAGATACAGTGGAGGTCAGACAGTTACAGCATCATAACTATGATAGAAGCTTATGTTACATGTGTTGTCAGTACTTCTTCATTTGAGTTCCTGCAGTATATACATGCTTTTTTTTTTTTTTTCTGGAGAATAAACATGGCACATGTTGAGAATAATATTTAACCTCAAAAAAAAGCCCCCCCAAAAAAATGTGTTACCATATCTTATGTGCTTACAAGCTTAACACTTACTAGCAGTTTTTCATGGCAGATGAACTGAAGTGCTTTGTTTTTTCAGCCTGTCCGTGAACCTTCAGGAAAAAATATGCAGAAAGCAAAGCAAAATGGAAAAGACTCTAAGCCGTCCACACCAGCATCTAAATCAAAAGTGAGTGAAGACAAAATGAGTAAACAAAATGTTGTGGTGTGAAGTTAGTTTTCTTGCATAATGGTAACTTTATATAATGTATTAGCTGGTAGGTTAGGTTTTTGAATCTTAACGTGAAGCATGCTGGGAATACTGCTCATTGCTTCATGTTCCATTAAACTCTTCAGTGATCAATAACTGCAGCAGCTAAGATGTGCTGTCCCTTGTGAGTACTGGTGATCTCACGGTTTAAAATACAAGTCTGTATTTTTTTGTATAGCTGCTTGTACAAGAGGATGAGTGCCAACCGTGTCACCACTGCAGGACAACAGGAGGCTGCTGCTGCTAAGGGAGTCTCACTTAATTGGTCCATTTGAGAATTAACAGTTTTCTTCGAGTTGCTTTGTAGTTCTCAAGCTTCCTTACACAGCTTTTCCTTGCTGCATGTACTCAAATGTGCATGTGCAGAAGATGGACACAGAAATGAGTGTGGGGTGGATGGCAGGATAGCTCTGAAAAGCTGTGTAACGTGCCTTTTTAAAGCATGATCTAATCTGGCTGTGGTTGGAGAGAAAATGCTAAAACATTGAATTTTTGGGGAATTTTCAGTTTCATTTCTGTTGGGAGAAAGCTGTGTAGACAGAAACATAAGTAGCCCAGAAGCATGAGATGCTAGCTCTGCTGACTGTAGCAACTCAAATGTAGTAAATTAAATGTTCTCTTCCTCATCACTGAGAAATGTGTTGGAAGCACAAATTTAGCTTTTAATGTCTTTTTGAAATATCTCTGAAGTACCTATATGATAAATCACTCTTCTGTATAAATTCTACAGTAAGTTTTAACATCCTTGTTTTTAGAAAACTATCTCATATACTGAGTAGCTTTATATACATGCACATTCCTAACAAAATTGCTGATTTTCAGACTCCAGATTCCAAGAAGGATAAATCTCTAACTCCAAAAACACCAAAAGTCCCTCTGTCATTAGAGGAGATTAAAGCAAAAATGCAAGCATCTGTAGATAAGGTGAGTTCTTGAGAACATTGTGCTCCTCAACCTTATTTTCCACTCCTTGTGTGAGCAGAATTGGATGTTATGTGTCACTGATTGCTGTGCTGTTATCACAGTATGTTGATGTTGAAGCTTAGAAATTAAAACTTACTTGGAACAAAGTAAGCTTCTAATCATGAGAAACAAAACCACTTTGGTTTTGTATTCTTCCAGTAGTGATGACTGGTAACTTGGTATTTCTCAGTGAACTGTCAAAACCCAAAGCAATGAACTTGGAGTGGTATTTATTCTACAGGTGTCTTTAACTGCTGTGCCCAGTTTAGGAAACTAGAGTAAAGCAGAGTTCTCACATGCTTGGAATGGCTTGATCTTACAGTATCCAACTGAAGTACCTGGGTGCTTGTAAGGCTTTATAACTTCCAGAAGGGGGAGATGGGTGCTTGTGTTACATGGTAACGAATCTATGAAGACCTGAAAGAATTTGCTTTCTGAACTGGAAACCTGGGGTTATTTGAATCTCCCCTCAATGGGTGCTTCATCTTTAGAAGGTCACAGGGCTTTCATTCAGATTGTGGTTGTTATCACTGACTAGCACTTCATGGCTGTGCATATGGGTATTCTTGGCTGTTATTTAAGGGGAAAAAAAAAGCATTTTAGTTAGATACTGTTTGGTAAAATTATGGTAGGTTACAGCAGTTCTTTCTTGCTCAGCCAGGTCTGTCAGCCTGTGCACTAGTGAGGGGTGTAGTTGAGTACTGTATTATGTATTATGCCTGTACTGCATAATGGGTGGTGGCAAGGGCCTGACAGCTGGGCTATATGAGTTTTGGTTTTACATCACAAGCTCAGGAGTCTGCTTATAGAGTGTATGTCTGTGACTGAACAAATTCTTGATTGGAGACTTGCTATTGATTGATGTTAGCACTAAGAAGATTTTTTTTATGAGTTTGGTCTGAGATAAACTTTTCCCCCCTCTCAGTGGCAATCAATGTAAAGAACCAGGATTATCTTCTGCTTAGACTCTTAATGTTTTTGGCAGTTTTGCCTCAAGAATGCCAAGACAGAATGTTTCAATATAGAGTAGGTGCTCAGTGAGCAATGACAGATTGTGATGGGGATCAGAATGCATATCCCTAAACTGAGAAGCTGACAGTGATGGATGGTATCATTCTGCTGGGTCAAACTGACCTCTTGGATCTAGTGGGTGCTTGGGTGGGTTTTTAAATGAGTGACTCAGAGAAGCAGCAATCAGTGTGGTTTCTGCAGTGTAAGCAGAAGTGGCTGAGCTGTTCACAGTAGACTGATGTCCCCATGGAGTGAAGCATGCAGACCAGATAACTGGCAAGTTGCTTTAAAATAGACTTTCTGTTGCTCAAGAGTGTTTTTACTGGGAGGTGCTGTGTAAGCACAAATATGTAGAAGCAATAGCAGGCAGCCTAATAGAATATTTTCCAGGCTGGTGCTAGAACATACCTTAAGAAGGCAAAAAGTTTGTGTGTTGCCATATACAACAGCACTTCTAGCTGACAGCAGCTTTAAACAAAAAATGACTTTAAATGATTAGAGCGAAACTGCCGTACTGTGTAGTAAGCAGATGTCAACAAGGTAATGAAAACACATCATTAAAGAGAAACCAGAGGTAAGATGTTCAAATCCAGACTTTTTGATTGCAGTATTTCATTTTGAGATACTCCCATGTATAGCTTTGTGGCTTTCCTTTGAACATAAAACTGCCAGTTTCTGTACTGTGTTGAGTATCAGCTAAATGTGCTTTTGTAGTAGGAGTATTTCAACTGATGAACCTGGAAAAGGGGAAAAATATTACAGGGCATGTGGGAGTCAATCGGTGTCTCTTAAGAGACACTAATTTAAAGTAGTGTGCTGCATTATTTTGCCTGGATATGAGTTATTACTGTGTCTGGGTTGTGTGTTTAAGTGCAGAGACCATGTCAGAGATACAACAAATGTCTCTAGACCAATTCCTGAAATTCACAGAACTGCTGTCTTGGAATGAGTCTTAAAGGAGAAGGTGGGAGATCAATATAATTTTTTCTTTAGAGAGCTGAAGTAAAAAAAACCTACCTGTGAAGGACAGTAATGTCTCAAGTAGCATGCTGTGGTAAGAATCCATAAACATGTAATTGGTTCTAGTTTATCTGAACAGCATGTGAATGTTGACTGCAAAGTTCAAGTGGTGAATTCTTCCTGTTCTGTTTTTGAGCATAAGCAAAGTTGCTTGCACAGCCATTTTGGTGTGTAGGTGCTGATTTTGAAGAGATACCTGGGTACTGTATCTATATCTGCCATACTTGTAACCACTTCAAAATGTGTAGAAGCAGATACTGACTGAAAACATGCTGTGAAGCTGAGAAAGTGCAGTTAAGAAGAACTGAGCTGGAAAGTAAAATCACTGAACAGAATTGGTTCTGTTCTCACTCAAACCAGGACATTTAGGATGTTCTGAGTTCAGTGAAAATACAAAGGGTTTAAGCTTTGTAAGCTATTTAGTAGAACCATGAAATGCAGACCTGTGTACACTTAACACTTGTTTTTTCACTATAGGGTTCTACCCTTCCTAAGCTGGAGCCCAAATTTGCCAACTATGTCAAGAATTGCTTCAGAACGGAGGACCAGAAGGTAACTGAATTTATTGGAACTTGATAAAAGTCCAGAAACTTTTATAACCTGACTTAGGGATTTTTTTCCACTTCTTAATCTTTACAAGCTTTGGACTGCTTCAAAGGGTTACAAACCACGAACAATACTTCAAATTAAATAAATGGGAATGGTTTTAAGGGTTTAGTTGGCTAAGATGGGAAAGCTAATATTTTATTACATTTTTCCAGCTTTTATTTGGTTGGTAAATTATCTCTTGCTTACTAAACCCACAGAATTTTCCTTTTGGCACCATACTGGCTAAGGAAATGAGCTGTGGTTTTCCTTGCTGCTGGCTTTGGCCACCTAGGCCAGTCTGCTGTTCAGCCTTTTGTTGGGGAGGGTGTCTGGGAGGGGGAGCTGTTTTGTGATTGAGATTATGGCTTTCTTGCTACATTTTCTCCCAAAGTCAACTGAACTCTTGTAGGAGGGTAAGCCAGAAGGTGGTACCAGGAAGCAAGTTTCTGAATTGGTTATTACTCAACATATTCTGGGCTAAAATGTGTCTTATATTTCCGTATCAAAATTCCTGTGAGTTAAAACTTTCTTCCAGTGACAGAATTCCTTCTGCTTCCCTGCTTCCCTCAGTGGTTCAGAGTAAACTTGTCTGATAGACAAATTGATAGGTTCTTGAAAGAAGGTTTCAAAGCAGTTAGCCTCAGCTACTGGAGCTGGTCTGACATGAGCCAGGGTAGGCAGAGTTCAGCCAATATTTGCCTAGCTGGTCCACACCCATCCTCTCGCTTACCTTTGCTGAATTATGACTGTTGTGACTTACAGTGAATAACAGTCTTCTAAGACAAGAACCTAATGGCATGCTTTCAAATTTACTTTTCTCTGAAAGGCATTCACCTTGTTGTAGTTTAGTGTTAATATTTTGTGGAGTGAGTCAAGATAGTAAACTGGAAATAACTAGAAAAAATGGATTTTAATTTCTCTTTGTTCACTTCCAGGTCATTCAAGCTCTTTGGCAGTGGAGACAGACTCTGTAAGAAAAGAAAACAGTTTAAACAGTTCATTAAAATCTGCAGTCTTATTTCTGTAACCATTATTTGGCTGTCCTTTTTACAAATGCTGAAAGAGCTTTCCCTACCATGTCTGATAAATGTCATCCAGAATACCTTGCCAAGAATGTGTTGTCCAAAATGCCTGTTTAGTTTTTCAAGATGGGACTCCACCCTCAGCTTCATTTTAAGTATGTATGGAATGTTTTGATAAGGCATGGTGGTGATGGTGGTCAGACAAATGGAAATGGTGGGGAGACTAAATGTACGTGGAAAACAAATAAAATTTAGTATTTTAATAAAGTACTATCGCTTCTTTTTTTTTGAGTTGGGGATAGTCTGCATACTGAACCCAGAAGATAACAGGGCTTTAGGAACTACTGAGTATTTTAGCTACTCCTCTTTACCAGATATCCGTCAGACACTCTCATTTATGTTGTCATCTTTAAAAACAACTCCCAATTCCATGAGTTTTACAGCTACTGAGCAGATGATTGGTGAGAAGACTAAGTGGTAAGCGGGCCCTTAATCTTGTCTGGAAGTGACCACTAATAATGTAATTGCTTAAAACAGCCTTTCCTGCAGCTCTGTTTCTGACCCACTTCATTGCTCTTTGGTTTATGGTTTCTCCCTTAACAACTGAGTTCGTAGGGCTTGCAACTCCACTTGTAAAATGTAATACTTTTGATTTGGGAATTGCTGGCTGCGCTGTTCCTCTGAGGGGCTGCAGTCTTTGAGGTTGTCTCACATAATGACTCCTGCAAGGGGTTCATGGAGAAAAGAATTAGCTTGAGTGCTGTAGGGTGTGCCTGGAGAGAAGAGTGTGAGGGAGACTGGTGCCAGTGGATAAATTCCTTGGAATGCTGAGGAACTAATCTAGCAAATCCCAAAAGTTTAGGAGGGCAGGTAGTCCTAGCTCAGTTTCTTCAGTTGTTTTGATTTTGTTTGTGTTTGTTAGTTTTTCATAAATGCCTACCAGTGATACTAAGAGGCAGAGTTAATTTTGGGCCATTCTTGGTTTCATATGAAGTAGAAAAGCCAAGACAGTGGGATCCTTTGACATGAAGGAGAAGGAAAGCATGAATGTCATCCCTGGATCTGAACTCTTCCCCCAAGGCCCTGCTCTGAAGGCTGTATCACTTTAAATGCTGAATGCTGCATCTGTGTATTAACCACTAATGGTGTGAAGATGGAAAGAATACTTAATAAAGCATTTAAGCAGTTGCATGGTAACTATTAATCTTTGATTTAATTCTTGCTTTGTGTGAGAATTTATGCAACTGACTTTCTTTTTTTCACAGCAGAAAACAAGCAGACAGGCATCTAAAGCAGGTTGAGGTTTTTTTCCACTTGAAGGACTTGCACAGTTGGGGTCCTCCACTGGCTGACTTCACAAGGCATGGTAAACACTTTGGTTGGGTTGTGCTTATTGGGCATGAGGTCTACTTTTTTTTTCCAGGTTGTACTAGAAGCAGATGTATGATTTGGTTTGCAAGATTGTCACTGGAAATATTTTTAAGGTTTGCTATTATAAAAGGCTTAGTTTCTGTAGCTGGGGTTCTGGGCATGATGGAAACCAACCCAAGTCTCCAGAAGCAAATATTTCTTGTTGGAAAAACAAAGCTAAGTGAAGTGCATGGTAGAAAAGTCTAATGTCAAAAGATTCATTTAAGCTTGAGTGTAATTGCAGCATGTGAAATGGCAGAGTATAAGGGTTTGAAATGCCTGTTTCAGTGGGGTTATGTCAATAGATGATATCACATGCACAAGTGAGAGCAAATTTCCCTGGTGAAATAGAGCTAATGGCACAGACAGCCTTATTTAAGCAAAATTGCCCTCAATTTTGGCTGAAACAAGTGAAAATTGTACAGTAATTTCAGTAAGAGGCTGACCAACCAATAAAATATTCTTAGTATTAAACCTCTAAGAAAAGTCAGGGTGTTGCCTGTCTATAGGTGGCTGACCAGAGCAGGTCTGTGGAGCACTGCCATGCTTTGCACAGGGGTTGCAGCGGGAGGATGGAGCCCATGTAGCCAACTTTGAAAGAAAACTTGTTCCTGTGCAAGTGAAACATTTTGCCAGGCTTCTGTTTAGCATCGTGGGGCATCTTTGGGGCATCTGTATTAAGCATTGAAATGATGGTACCTTTGCCTGTCACCCTTAGCTTGCTTACTCTGTTTTCTGCCAGTCTGGCTGCCCAGCTCCTGGCTATGTGCTGGGCTGCTCCAGACCTCCTGGGGACACGTCTCCAGCCACCTTGCTACTGTTGGGACTGGCTGACCAATGACTGTGGAGCTGATGGCTGTGCAGTCCTGTCCTTCAGGATACACACAGGCAGGTGCCAGTTCTTGCACTTTATCTGAACAGACCCTCAAAGCTTGGATTTAAAAAAAAAATAAATGAAAAAAGGTTAAGTGAAAATCTCTGTTGAAGATGCCAGACACAGGATACTGAGGTACTCCTCTTGGCAATAACTGCATGATTGCAACAAAGCTGTAGTGCTTTGGCTGTGTTGAGGGTTATAAGCCTGGTCCTTAAGGATGGTTTAGTTGAGAGCATGGAAGTGCATATCAAGTTCATTGATGTAAATACAGACTTCTTCATTCTTCCATGTAAAAAAACTCGCTTTCCCTTTACACAATGGCAAAACACCTCTCCCTGTGGCTGTCCCTTGACCTCTTCTTTCTACATGAATTTCTATTGCTCCCTTTCCTATTAGATGATCCATCTGTTCCTTCCTTCCTTCCTTCCTTCTGCTTTTCCCACAGCATTTTGTTCCTTACCATGAATGGGTAGCTGGTGGTGTTCCCCACCACAGAACAAGTGGGAAATGGTGGGTGTGCAGGGAGCATTCAGGGTGTCCTATGCTGCACAGTGCTGCCTGTGGCTAACACCTACTCCGTTTGGATGTTTTTATTCTCCAAGGCTCTGGTGTTCATAGATACCTGATTTCAGAGAAAGTGACAATAGAAGGATACTGTCCTGCATAAACCCCCTGTTTCTACCTTCAGGAGGTGTTGGTTTGTGTCTTATTCCTTATGGTGTTGAAAAAAAAAAATGTGCTTGTGGTTACCTTAAGTTTGTCTTGGGGTTCTGTTTACTCCTGTGAATCAGACTAACTTGCCAAAATGGTGTCTCTGACTCTCAAGTGCTGTGAAGAGTACAGGGCTGTGTTATTTGCCTGGGCTCAGCAATTGTTGCAGCCATTGGAGAGGAACAGCTCGAGCATGGCTGGCAGGAGGATGGGAGTGTGTGTGGGCTGAGGTAATGGAAAACAGGGCCAGGATGGGTGGTGGTTCTGGGCTTCCTGCCACCCAGACGGTCCCTCAGGGGCTAAGTTCATGCTGGAACTGCCCTCTCCTTCTCTAGAAATCTTACCCAGATACCCTGAGCAAAGTCTCCTTCCAGTGTGCCATTACTGACTAGCAGCCAAACTCTCCCAACTTTGCCTTCCCTCTTTCCCTGGCACATAGTTCCTTAGTCCTCTTGCCCTTTTCCCAAAGTGGGAAGCAAAGATTGGATCCTCCAAACTAACTGTCATAGGAAAAGCACCAAATGAATTGGATGTTCTGGAGCTCAGTGTTAGATGGAGTGCCTCTGTTCCCTCCTGGCAAGCAGCAGCACGTGTGGTTGGTTCTGCGGAGTGAGGTTTGGAGGTTTGTGATCTGGTATTTTTTAATGGTTGCTTCATCTGGGTCCTGGCTCTCATTCTGAAGGAGGAGAGAGTTGTGGCCCAGGAAGATGTGGAGGTGTGTCTGCAAAGGCCTAACCTGTCCTTCCTTTTGCAGACAGCAGAGGGAATCCCCTGCTCTTGACTGCTGATTAGTTTTTTTTATCTGCACTTCTGGAGCTATCCACTCGCAACAACAGTCAGTCACACAAGAGCAATGTGACTGTGACTGTTGGGTTCTCTTGTGTGAGTGGATTTTTAAGCCATGCCTTCCTGGGACCAAATAAAACAATCAAATCTATTGCATTTTAATTAAGATGATAAAAGTATGCTAAAGAGACCACTGGAGTCTTCTGATTGTATGTACACGTGGCCTCTTGTCAGCTGTAGGGGGGTGACTTCTGCTTTGCCCCTTAGTTCCTTCAGAAACTTTATTCACCACTTCTATTGGCTCTCCTAACCCAGCCAGAAGAGCCTTTATAGGAAAAGGATCCTGAGAGAAGACAGAAAAGAGAGAAGAGGGAAAAGAGAAGGTGAAAGAGGGCGAAAGAGGGTTGAGTGTCAAAAGTGAGAGCAGGAGAAATGGAGACCTTCAATGGGATGCTCAGCAGGGGACCTCTGGCATTGCCTGCCACTTTTAGAGTTGTCTATGGGGGCAGGGATGTGCTTCCCAGAGACTTCTCCAGCCAAGGACATGGAAATCAGTATGTTGAACAGCAAGTGACAAAAGGAGGTAGTGTAATTAGGTTGTTCAAACCAGAGCTGGTATAGCTGGTTCTTCTTAAACAGTGTTTGGTTTATGCTGGTGCTAGAAACTTTTTTTCAAGTGAAGGCAATTTTGTTAGAAGGGTCTTACATTCTTTCTGGAGATTCCTTCAAACGATTGTTGGGACCATAGCCTGCTGAGCTCTATCCAATTCTGTTCATCTTGTTTAAGAGAATTAGTTCCCCTTGAATAAGAATATACCTTTTTAAAGCTGTTATCAAATTAAGACTGAGGGGTTTAAATTTATTTATTTTTAAATTAATGAAGAACAACTGCAGGTAGAATTGAAGGCATATTGTAGCTTGTTGAGGTACATCTCACTGCTGTAGATGTCACACTTTGATCCATGCTCAATTCCTCTAATGTCTTGCCCACTGCTTTTTATGCTTATCCCAAAGCTTGTAGTCATGATGTTCTCAAGAATGTCCCTGCTGAGAGTCTTCTAGAGTCACAGACCATGCTATATTGAGTCTGTGACTGCGCATCATCCCAGTGTACTTCCTGTAGTACCTGCTGCTTTAGCTCTTGCCTCTGTAGCTATCAGATGGGAGTTGAGATGGTGACTTGCTGGAGACAGCTTAATTCAGGATACTTCAGTCAAAGAAATATGTTTAAGAGCTGTTGAGCAGAAAATCTCTTGAGTTAAGGAAATACTAAGTTTTGAAGCTTAACAGCTTATGATTTCTTTTTATACTTTTTTTTTTTTTTTTTTTTTTTTTTTTTTTTTAGGGAAAAATGAAACCATGGAGGAATATAAATCCCAAGAAGTCAAGCCTTAGGCTTTAATGCAGTGCAAAGGCTGGGAAGTGGATTTTTGCACTGGTTTGTGTAAGATTGTCTGAAGAGGTTTGTCTCTTCTTGCCTCCCTCCTGAAGCATTCAAGCAGCTGCTGTGTGCTTTGAGAGGAAAGGGTGGGGGTACCGAGGGTGGTGGGATGAAGGAAATCCCATGGGCATCCTCCCTGTGTAGGACAGGTGGGTGGCCAGGCTGGGGTATGTGTGATGGGGCCATGCACTGGCTGAGGGGCACTGGGCACCCACAGTGCTGCCTGTGGAATGGCATTGGTCTGTTTATCTCTTCTTTAGCCTGAAACATCCCTCACTTTTGGTGCTTTTGTTTTCCTTATAAAGCACTGAAATTAATGTGTGCTGAAGCTTTCTGAGGAATCTAAGGTTTCAGTTCCAAATCCCATTGAAATCCAGGAGGTGTTTCAGTGGAGGAAAACCTCTGCAAATCCTGGAACCTTGTCTGCTGAATAAGAGCTTTGTTAGGTGGTGCTTTTTGTTTGTTCATTTGTTTTCCCCTTGCCAAGCATTGGTACACATCCTAGTCAGGGCTGTAGCGTGCTGGGTTCTTTGCATGGGGTCACAAGACGTGCACATGGTGTAGAGCTGGAAGAGGTGCTGCTCTTGCCTCTGTTCCCAAGAAGTCCAGGAAGGACTGTGGGCTGCAGAAGCTCTTGGTAGTACCCCTGCTCATCCTGGAGCTGGGATGGCCTGCCTGCAGCACTGGTGACAGCTTCTGGAATTTTCTGTCCACCTCAGTTCTCCCAGGACTCGTTGGTTTGCCCTGCCCCAGCTTCTATCCCTTCCAGTCCATAAAAGGCCTCCCCAGTTTGTTGTCCCTCTTATCAATGCTACAGAATGAAAGCTGCTGCACTTATTATCCTATTATTTGTATTTATTTAATATTATTCCACTTTTCTGTTACTTTGTCTCTACTTGGCATGCATTATGTGCTTTTTTAGTCTTTGTTCTCCAAGGCGGGAGTTCCTAGTGGTCAAAACAGGTTTCTTCTGGCCATAACAGGAAAAAACAAAAAAGCTGGGTTCACCATTAAGGGACTTCAGACCATTCCTCACAGCTATTCTCCCCTTAGAGATAACATGTTCATTGCTTAGTTTTATCCAGGCTCTAGACAGACCTTCACCTCTTTTCAACTGGGCTTTTTAGCACCTATTAAATAGTAAATATGTCTTGCTAAGACGGGGTCATGCCACACTTGCATTTTAATAGTACCAGTTTTCATGTCTCTTGACTAAGACTCGCCCAGGTCCTTCTGTATTTGCAGGATTAATGTCTCTGATTCCTGGTGCCATCCCTGCTGGGTGGCATGGCACAGTGCAGTTCACATTTTCCAGGTTGGCCTCTGATTTATGGAGCTTCTCCATAGCAGAGCTCAATGCTCATGAGCTAAAAGCATGATGAGCATAAGGCCCCCAGCAGCAAAAGCACTGCTTTGGGTTCTTATTTTTAGTGTAGTGAAGGCAAACCCTGTTCCATATGTTCTGATTTAGTGTTTCAAGACGCTTGGTGTGGGAATTCAGCAGTTCTGCTGTTGCCGTCCTGACACTGTTGTTCGGCGTTTCAGTTCATTTCCTCTGCCTTCACGCATTTCCAGAGCCCCGGCAACCAGCAGAGCGATTGCAGACACAGGCTGGGTCTGTGCTGATCTCCCTGGCTCTTCATCTGTCTCAGGGCTTGGTGAAATCCCAGTGTAAAAGCTGACGACGTATGGTTTGGGTTGCTTTTGTTACTCCACACATGGTTTGTTTATGTCCAGGGAGAAACTTCAGTGTGCTAAAACCTAAATTCCATCTGGCGTTAACTGATAAGTGAGCCTTTCCTACGCCTGTTGGTATGCGCTGAAACCTGGGAGCTTCAGGAGCTGAACACCAGCACCCAGCAGCTTTCCAGCTTCACAGCTGCATTTTGACAGCCCACAGGGAAGCTAGTGCTGGGAACCAACCATGGGTGCTAATTGCCAAATCATCTCACTCTTCTTGTGCTCAAACCATGCAGGAGCTGCTGCTTTCTGCTGCTACCTGTAGAACCTCTGCTACTCCTGGCTGTTCTGACCTGCCCTGAGCACCCTTCTCATGCAGCTGCTTGCAGGGCTGTCTCATGGGATGCTCTCATTTAAAAATTGGAGCTTTAGTTTGTTAACCTTTTGTATGACCTTTCCCTCTTTTCTCCCATATTTATCAGCAGGGCTGTTGGCCACACTGCCACTTACCACCCTGCGGACTTGCAAATTGCTTACAGAATTTTCATGCAAATTATATATATTTACATAGGGATTTGTGCTCCCAGTAATTCACATCACATTAGCTTAGTTCTTTGTGGCTGGCTGAATCCAAGTCCTGACTGTTTGCTCTTCACTGTGATCCTTCCACAAGGTTGTGGCTGAATGTCATGGTGCTAAGGCTTAAGTGCTGTCCTCTCGTCTGTCAGTTCAAGGTTGTTTGGAGGTGGTTCTTCAGTCATACAGCAGTAACTACAAATCAGTCCCTCCCTTCCCCCTTCCTTGCCTGCCCCAGACATGTATCAGAAATCTTTCTAGAATCCCTTCTTAGTGTGAGGTGAAGTTGCCTTAAACTGGATAAAGACAGAATATGTAATACAGCCCTTTTAAAAGTTAGCTTTCCTTTTACCAAGAGGTTTAGAATGTAGAAATACTCTTCAAGTTGATTTTCAGTAAGAACTGCTTATTGAAATGACCCAAGGCTAGATATTCAGAAGATGACAGGAGCAAACACCACACAGGTTCTCTCACCAGTGCAGCACTGAGATGTAGAGCTGAAAATAGACTTTGTAAAAATGCCAGACTGTTTTGTTTGTTTTGTTTTGTTTTCCTTTAAATCTCAGATGTAAAAGAGAAGGGGCCCTGGTGGCACAGCATGCCAGGTGCAGTGGGGCTGGATCCTGCCCCAGCCTTTGCTGCTGGCTTCTCATTCATATTCCAAGGGGGAATTCAGTGGGTGGGAAGGTTTCCCACTCAAGCATGCTGCTAAGTCCTTGGCCCCATTGAATGGGTTTCATGCTCTGTGAAATGTCTGCTCGTTGGGTGATATGAACTACTGGAGCAGGGCAAGGAAAACTCATTTCATTGGGGGCACCTTCACAGCCCTACAAGTGAAAGGTCATGCTGCTTAGACTTTGATTTGAGCTGCTGATGAGCAGTTGCTAATCCAATAAACCACCGGGCACTGTAGGACATAGCCTTAGTTCAGGCATTTGCATGAGTGAGGGACAGTAACACTGTGAGATCCTGGGGGGCACCCTGCAGTGCATAGATCCTACCTGGCTGCATCTGACAGGTGAATGTGAAGCTCTCAGGAACATGCTGCACTGGCCTTGCACCCTGAGTAGGGTGTATGAAAAATAAACAGCTTAAAAACAAAGGTGTTCATTTTCCAGTGGGCATTGGCTGTGCTGGCTGCATTTGTGTTGGGCATTGGCTCAAATTGCTTCAGCAGCGAAGCCATGGATGTGTGCAGAGCTCTTAATCTTATATATGTATACACACATATTCATAACAACAGGTAGCTAACTAATACTTTTTTTTTTTGTGCAGATACATGTGAGCTACCTCACCTCTTTTCTGTGCTCAACTATGTTTTTTAAGGCTAAAGATTCAGTAGCCTGAGATTCCCTTAATATTGGTATTGATACTCCAGGTAACTATTGGGATTTTAAAGATTAAAAGGTTTTGTCAGACTACCAAGGCACAAAAGTAGCTTAAATAAAAAACTTGGGTCTGTTTGTGGATGACCTGTTTTCATAACTGAAAAAGAAAAAAAAAAAAAGTGCTGTCTTTAAAATGACCCCTGCAGTTTTGCCCTGGCAGCTCTCTCTGTTTGAGGTGTTCAAGTGTATTTTGCTCTGGGTGGATGTAATTTCTGTTCTGATTGCAGAGGGGGAAGCAGCACCAGAATGTCAGCACTGCCCAGGCCACTGTCACCTCTGATGGGTTGTTCCATGCATAATTCTGCTGTAGTTCCCATAATTTTCTCTACTCTTGAGGGAATTGAAGTTATAAATTAGCAGCAGCTTCAAAAATTACTTTTCTATCAGTCACTGTTTAAGGAGCCTTTTCTTTGAGGCAGGTAATGGGGCTGCTATGATGCAAAGCCTTGAAGTGGTGGGCTGGGTGCTCATGGACTCTGCAGGACTTCCATCCTTTCTCCAGTGCGTGGCCACTAGCATTTCTATATCATGCTATTGTCTTGTGAAGGCACACAGTAGAAAAACATGAATTTCCCTTGAGGTACTGTTTGCATTACTGGGGTGTACAGGTGTAAAACATCATCCTTCTTAAAGGCCCTGAGGTCCTTCAGGCTGGCCCACATGTCAGTAACACAAAGCAGCTGATGCACTCAATGCGTTGGAGGTTCTGCTCCTGTGGGAGAGAGTCTGGGTTGTGCTTTGGATTTTAAGACCTTATCAAGAAATCCTGACTTTTGTATTATGGTTACTGATTGTTTTCTGTTCTTGTGGAAAGGAGGAAAAATGCAAAGCTTTCAACTGGCACAAAATGTTACCAGCAGGTGAGCGTTGAGGCTTGGCAGGATGAACATAATGCCAATGATAACAGTGCAGCAGCTTGGCACCACTGCAACAAAGATAAGGACTGCGTCAGGTACTTGTTTTACTTCCTCAATGATAACTCTGAGCTTGGGAAGAGAGAAGGGTAATGTGGGCTGTTTGTTGGTGGAGCAGGAGAAATGTGTTTTCAGCTTTTTTTGGGGCAGAGTAGTTTTACAGCCTTGCATTTGTACCTAAAGAGGAATTAAAGGAAAAAAAAAATACTGATGAAGGAATGAAGAAACCATGTCTCCTGTCCTGGGACAGTTCTGATTAATTTTATGATTGTGCTGAGTTTCAGGGGGCAGGAAAGCTGAGATGGAGGGATCAGAGCTGATACAGATGACTCCCAGTGGCTGGAGGAATAATCTTCCATCTTTACAGAACTGTCCTGTGCTTTGGGCAGGGTCTCCTTGGGTAGCAGATACTGGACTTAGTGGAGTGATGGGCTTGACCTCATGCTGTAGGGTGCCTTTTCTGTGGGTGACTGAGGAGTGCCCAACAGCACAAGGCTGGGTTCCTCCCCACTCAGACTGCTTCGAGGAAAAGAGACATTGGTGAGGATTACAAATATCTATAATATTTTCACATCTATGTTTTAGTATACTGCAAGTCCCTGCATTCCATTTACACCATTTCTGGGCATCTCAGTAAGCTCAACTTCAGGACTGGGCAAAGTGGCTCTGATAGTCTTAGCCACCCTTGGAAGCAAAGTTCAGCTGTGGCAAGGTGCTCTGGGGCTGCTGCAGCAGGGGTGTGTGGTGCTACTGCCATCAGTGGCATCAGTAATTGACAGCAGTTTGGATTTATTTCTTTTTTGGGCTATATTTTTGACTTGTAGATCAGTAAGAAGCACGAAGCTCATTAGATGTATCACACGTGTATTAGTGCTGGAGGATTTATGAGAACTCGCATTGATCGCTGTTTTTAAAGCTTAACTTTTTTTGTGCCTCGTGTGCCTCAAACTATGGACTGAAAACTGCTATGATTTGGTGTCTGGAGGGTCCCCAGTGGTGCTCTCCAGGGATTAAAGATGCTGCTTGATTTGTGGCTGGGAAGAGGAGGGGTGTGAGTGCTTCGGTCCCCACAGCTGCAGGAGCAGCAGGGCCTGACGTGCTGTGCCTATGCACAGTTATTCGAGTAGAGAATTTGGAAAGCTCCAAGTTATGAGCTATGGTTATGTTCTCACTTAATAAGGTGTTAACTGACGTTAGGCTCTCTTCGGAGAGTTAGACTATGTGCGGAGGTTAACGGTTCCTGGCGTTTTGTCTGCTATAAACAAGCTTTCAGAGATGGGTAGAGCATTACCGCACGCTCTCACCCTGTGGTTTTTTTTCTTCTTTTTTTTTCTTCTTTTTTTTTTTTTTTTATATATTTTACCTTA
>JAOEGS010014488.1:0-18521 GCA_025447755.1 Corythornis vintsioides
TGGGAACAAGTTTGTCCTTGTGTTTCCCCTCAACCTCTTGTGCTCCAACTGACTCCCATTGCCTCTTGTCCTGTCACCGGCTGTCCCTGAGCAGAGTCTGGCTCCATCCTCCCTGTACTCACACAACCACGAAACAAATATTCATCATCCCTTAGAAGGGTATGAAAAATTAACTTTCCAGTGATGGACAAAACTGGGAATCAAATAGTCTGCGGGAAACTTTATCCCCCACGTATTCGGTGGAATATATTTACCTGGGTCTAGGGGGGGAAGAAAGAAAAGAATCCAACTTATCGACTTCTTTGGTCGGGGGGGGGGGGCACACTTCTGACCCTGCTCACGAAGGATAAAACTTACATTTCTCTTCGAGGGAAATCCTCGAAACGATACTAACGCCCGCCTGAGCCTGCTCTTAGCGACAAGCCGCTCTCAAAGCCGGCGGGGCGGGCTGGGGGGAGGGCGAACCCTCGCTAAAGATGGCGCCGGGTGGGCGGGGCGTCCTCTGCGCCTCACTGAGGCGGTGCCGGGCGGGAGGAGCGTCCTCCACCCCTCAGTGAGGCGACTCCGGGCGGGAAGAGCGTCCTCCACCCCTCACTGAGGCGACTCCGGGCGGGAAGAGTGTCCTCTGCCCCTCAGTGAGGCGACTCCGGGCGGGAAGAGCGTCCTCTGCCCCTCAGTGAAGCGACTCCGAGCGGGAAGAGCGTCCTCTACCCCTCAGTGAGGCGGTGCCGGGCGGGAGGAGCGTCCTCTGCTCCTTAGTAGGCGGTGCCGGGAGGGAGGAGCGTCCTCTGCTCCGCACTGAGGCGGCGCCGCCGCGGGCTGATGACGCCACGGGCCGGGGGGAGCGGGGATTCCCCGGCTTGTTGTCCTGCGGCCCGGCGGGATGGGCGGCCGGAGCGCGGGGCGGCGGGGCCGGCGCTGATGGCGACTCGCCGGGCAGCCCTCGGCTCCGAGCCGGGGCCGGATGAGTTCACCGTCCCCGCGGAGAAAAGCCGTTTCTTGGAGGGGAGCCGGGGCCGCATCGAGGGCTTGTTCGAGGTGCAGCTGGCCGTGCTGGGAGCGCAGGGGGACTGGCGGCCCCTGGTCCCGCCCGCCGCCGCCAGGATCTGGGTGCAGCTGGAGGGCGGTGAGAAGGCCGTGCGCAGTGCCAAGGTGCGGGGCGGGCGGGCGGGAGGCTGCGGCCTCGGCTCTGCGCGCGGTGTGTGCGGTTTGCGTGCGGGGTGCGTGCGGGAAGGCCTCTCTCGCCCGGGCCACGGCTCGGGGCCGCTGCGTGCGGCGCCGGGGAAGAAATGAAGGGGAGCTTAATGCTAATAACGAAATTATCAACATTTGGGGATACATCGTATTATCAAAAAGCCGGAAAAATTTTTTCCCTTGTTTGTGTCTGCGCTGTCAGCGCACGGGGAGGGAACTGAAACAGCCCTGCCTTGGCAAATAGGTGTGTTCCAGCTGCCACGCTGGTGTTGACACAAGCGTAAAGAATAAAGCCAAGCAACTCGCCTGAGAAGTGCAAAGTTCATCGCCGTCCAGGCAGGTCAGCACGCTGTGAAACCTCCCTGCTGCCTGCAGCACGGCTTCCAACACCTTGGACAACGGGCTCCACAGTGAGATTAGAACGTACCCTTCTCTTTGGTTGTTTTTTCTTCCCCCGAAGTCCAACAGTTCCTCAGAGCTGTTTGGGTGTTGCCCTGTTTCCCGGCTGCTCATCCCCAGCAGTGCTCTAGTTTGTTGGCAGAGCTGTCTCTGGGGGAGCTGCTGTTCCCTGGGCTCAGATGCTGCCCACTGAGCTGTACCCACGGCAGTATTGCTCCTCTCCTGGGGGACATAGCTCTGGGAGTGGAAGCAGTGCTGGGATTATCCAGCTGACTGGAGCTGGTAGCTGTAGGAGCCGTGTGATGAGCACCAGCCCGAGGGTGGCTTCCAACCCCTTGGTGTGTGGCTGTTTGTGGCTTTTCTGCTGAAATATTAAGGTGTGTTAGCATCCTTAGCAGCTGTTCTGACTTGGCAGGCCCCCTTCAAACACTTCCTTACCCGTGTTCATGCCCAAGGAAGACACTGTGAATGTGCAGGGGTTTGAATTTTTTGACTCTGAAATGGGCTCTAAACTTAACACATTGGTGCTCAGGGATTCCAGAAACTGTTGGAGGAGCATAAACAGCTGTTCCTCAGGCAGCTGCACTACAACTTTATTTTTTGTCCAGAAAACCCTGAAACAAACAGCTTAAGATTCCCATTCCCAAATTCCTGCTTTTCCTAGTAACATACAAAGTGCTTCCTACCCCAAATGCTTTAAAGGGAGTGGGAGGCTTGACTTCCCTTACACACAGAGCTGTTCTCAGACTATCTGGAGAGGTTATTGACTAGAAAGTTACAAACAATTGCACCTCTTTTTTTCCCTTTACAAGGTCTGGTGACAGCAGTTTGTGTTTTAATTCACTGGTCGTGTGTAATGTATTCTTCAGTGCTGTGGGGAAAAAATCCCATATATTTAATATACTTTCTTCTAATGATGTTAATCTCCTGTTGCTCTACAAAAGCAGCCATACGATGACTAAGACATGCAAAGGAACCCCGTGCTGCAGAAACAGTTTGTGCTAAGATGGTCTTGAAACCCTCTGCCTTGCTACCTGTGGTGATGTAACTGCAGAAGTGATGGGAAGTGGCCTGGCTGACTCCTTACCTTGTGCTGTTTTCAGTTTCATTTAGCAGAGATATTGACTTGCCAAGAGTAAAGATAAGAGCAAATTTGTGGTACTTGGGACTTTGCAAATGACTGCAGCTCAAAAACTGGTTTTACTACATTGCATTGCAGCCTGTGAAGCACAGAGGGAGGCAGTCTGTAGAAAAAAAAATGGTACCTGAGAGAACCAACTGTGTTCTGCCTTGACAGAGCTCTGGCATGTTCACAACGAGGTGGTATAGTGAATTTACTCACAGTAACTTCTAGGTGGCAGAAATAGCAATGGGTTTTGTCTTTTTAAACTAATAAATTTGAACTTCTGGGACACAACTCTCTGGAGCCTGGGTTTGTTTTTTTTTGTTTCATTGTCAGTATTATCTGGGGGTTTTAACTACTGAATTTCAAAGCCTCACGTGAAAAGCTGGCTTGCTGTTGAGCTTTTTGGGTGGGATTGATATTATATACCTATTGTAAGTAGCTGCTCTGTCAGTTTTAGTTTTAAAATACAAACTGTTTATTTGGTTAATAAGGGAATCTATCAGAATTCAGACTGTACTTTTGTCATTCCTTTGGGGTTAGCTTTTTTTTTCCTATGGGGTATCTTTTAATGGATATTACTGTTGTCATAGCACAGGATCAGTGTCCTTGGTTCATTAGGAAGTACAGAATAAGTAAAGCAATCAGGATGGCAACTGCTGTGGTGAGCCTTTGGAAAAGACCTCTAGAACCTGTTTTTAAAAGTTGAGTTGCATGACCTAGGAGGAACTCAGCAATGCAAGGCATTTGTTCATGAAGCCTATGTTCTCTTGGGTGAAAGAATGAGGATGGGAAAATAAATCTGTTTCAATTGTTTGAGCTACACCTCTGAATACTCTGAGCTACACCTCTGAATACTCTTCTGTTATCAGCTTCAAGTAAATTAATTTAACTTGAATTAAAGAAAGCTAGCCTTCTATGAGATCTATTTAAAAATTATTTCAGAGACCTGCATTTTCTCTCTAATCTGGTTTACTGGCAGTGTTTAATTTCACACATTTCTTATGCTAAGGTGGCCTTATTTTCCAATATGTTTGTCTGTTGCAGATCTAAGCAAAGCTGACTGGATAGATTAGCTGTTGACAAATACTCAACCTGCTGTCTTTCTCCTTCTAGGAGTATATTAAAGGACTCTGTGAACCCGAACTTGAAGAGAAGGAGTACTACCCCAAGGACATGCACTGCATCTTCGTTGGTGCACAGAGCCTGTTTCTCAACAGCCTCATTCAGGACACGTGTGCTGATATAACAGTGCTGGAAATAGGCTTGCTCAGCATCAAAGGGGGTGCAGAAGCTGTTGTGATGGCTCAGAGTCACGTCCAGCAATTCGTGAAGCTTTTTGAGACTAATGAAAGCTTGTTAAGCGACAAAGAATCGGAGATTAAGAAGCAGTTCAGGCAGTTTGTGGAAGCACATGCAGATAAGTACACAATGGATTTACTGATCTTGCCCAGCTCCCTCAAAAGAGAGCTCCTGGCTCTCACACAGACCAAACGCTGTGAAGAGGAGAATGTCATCATCGACCTCACAGGCTCTGAAAGCCCGACAGACTTTCTGCTGAACAGACCCTCCAGAGTAATCTCTGCAAGCAGAGATGGAAGAGCAGATGGTGAGGAAGCAAGAAACAACGCTGGGACACCTGTGACCGAGCTCACAAAACAAATGGACACTGTGTTTTCTGATGCTCCTGGAACAAGTTTTGTTCCCATCAACATCGTGCATCCCTTAGAGGCAGCTTTGCCTAAAGAGAGGCAGTCGTGTAAAAGGAGATCCTCTGATGATGAGGAAAGGCTCCCTAAAAAGCACTTTTCTTTGGAAAATAAACAGAAAGTAAAATCTACTTCGTGTGGTAAAATTTCAGCCAAAGATGCAACTGTTGATCTTTCAGATAGCTGCAGTGAATCGGGTGACCCCAGTTACTGCTGTAAAGAAGGTGATGACATCAGTGAGGAAATGGAATACAAGATTCTTGTCAATTTTTTCAGAACAATGGGATATTCCCAAAATATTGTAGAAAAAGTTATTGGTATCCTGGGACAGTCTGTGGAACCATTAATACTGCTAGAAGAAATTGAAAAGGAAAATGTACGATATCAAAAAGAACAACAGTCATCTCAAAAGCCTAGGACTGTCAGTCCTCCTTTGGGCAAAACCACAGATCATTCCCAAAAGCTAGAAGACAAGGGGTGTTCTAGCAACAAAAGTGCAGTTAAACCCAGTCATGCATCAAAGGACACAAAAAATGACTCCCCCAAACGAAGGCATTCACCAGGCGTGCAGGTGGATGCAGAGGATAAGATGCATATGTTGGTATGCAGACCTGCTTCTTCCAGTAAAAACTCAGCTGTGTGCTCCCAGCAGAGAGACTGCTCTTGCACTGGTAAGAACCCCAGCCCCAGGGGGGCTGACACACGGACTGATGGTGTCCCTTGTGGTGCTGTACAAGCTGCAGCTCTGAAGGATGTTGATTTTGTAGCCAGAGGGGGCTCGGATGCTCAGCGTGCCTCAGGGAAGATGAAGACTGCAGTTCAGCCGAAGTCTGCAGGGCTGTCCGCCCCCCAGAGGAGTGCTCCTGCCTTTGAGGAGCAGGTAGGACACTGCAGCTCTTCCCACGGGAGGTCTCTCAACCGACACCTTTCCCAAACCTCCAACTCTGACAGTCCTGACCCAGAGCAGGTGTTCTCCTCCCATCCTGACAGAGAGCCAGTGGCACCGCCCAGGCATCAGCCTGACCCTGCAGTTACTGGAGCTCAGAGGTTTCTGGAATCCCTGCAAAGGCCCTACAGGCTGGAGCTGACAAATGAACCTGGGAAGCCATATTTAAAGCATATCATTATTGATGGGAGCAATGTGGCCATTTCGTGAGTATTGTGCTTTCAGCCACCTCTTTAAGTCACTTTCCAAACGAGGTGGGGATGAGGGAGGGCTTTGCTGGCTAGCTAGCTTGTTGGTACACAGCAAGGGTTTTCAGCTGCTTTGGGGAGATAAGGCTTGATAATGAAAACTGATGTGAGATTGACAGTAGGCATTTTGATTTCCAACACATAGCAATTCTGACAGCTTTATTCTCCATTTCTTGACAGCATTAATTTTGATGACTGACTTGTTTGAAGCTGTTCTGCTTGTTTTGAGATACTGAGCAGAGAAGGAAATACAGAAGTTTTTAGCAGGTGAACTGGATAACCCTTATTTCAGTGCACGGATGCAGTTACAGCAGGATGGTTGTGGGATATCCTATTGTGAAACAGTTCTTCTGGAACTTCTTGTAGGTTTAAAAAAAACCACAGTCTGAAGTTAACAAATGCAATAACTGCTTAAAATAAGAAAAATCCTCAATTTTGCCATAAAAAGTGGTTGGTAATTGCACCACTCTGGAAAATATTTTCTGTAAAGCCTTTTAAGACTTAGCTTTTGTTAAATAGCACAGTCCTGATGCTGTTTTTCCTGAAGCAGAGTCTCAGGTTTTGACTCTCATAACAATAATGAATTCCTCAGACTGGAATAGCAGCAGAGCCAGCTGAGCTGGGCATCTCCACAGGGCACCCCCTTGGTTATTTCCCTGGGGTTTCTAAAGCCTTCCAGTCCATTGCACAAGCTCTTCAAGTACCTGTTCACACAACAGTTGGTTGTCTCTTGTCCAGTCAAATTGTTTAAGGGTTACTTCAGTGTTTGGAGTTGTGGTGCAGGTGACTTTACCTGCCTACACAGTTTCAGAATCTTTTTGTTCCTGGAATAAAAAAAAAAAAATATTCCTGGAACTCATCTGTCTTGTGCTGACTCCAGGTGGAACAGTCTCTTGCTTCATTTCCCTGAATCATATTTCCTTTGAGTGAAACAGTGACTCTAATTCACAGAGTCACTTAGCTACCAAGGTTAACCAAAGCACTTAATTTGAATAGTCATGTTTAAGAACATTTTAGTTTCCAACAGCTTTCCTGCTCTGGCAGGAATCTGTCAAAACAGGTAGCTCAGATATATGAAGCCCAACTACTAAATCTGGAAAAAACCCTTGAGCAGAATAGGCAAAGAAAATGAAATATTAGAGGTAGATGAGCAATTCTATCATGGAACTTAATTCACCTTGCACACACCTCACAGAGAAGCTGTTACCATCAACTTAGGAGTAAAGTGCTTTGCTTTTTTCACTGTAGCATCTTGCAATTTGCAAGTGGAGGTTCTTACACAGTAGTGATGAGTTTGTCCTTCAGTGTTATATGTTGGAGCTCAGGAGCTGCTGCTTTTTCCAGATGTGGAACAAAAATATTCCATGGCCCTCCATAAAACTTGCTGACCAGGGAAGTGTGTGTGTGAACTGTTGGGTCCATTCACAGCTTGGCTGGCAGGGCACCATGCAAACAAACCCTAGGGAATGGGCACAGTTCATACTGAAAATAGCAGCACTTGCCTTGCCTGTCATGCAGGGTTTTCCATGATTGGAAATATTGTCTGATTCCTTCTGCTTTTCTCCCAGTTTCTCTGTTGCAGACCACTTTGGAGGGCTTTGCTACTTAGAATTATTTTAACTTTTTTTTTAAAAGCTTGGTTAAGTAGAAAATATCAGTTAGAAACTGTATCTCTCTAAAAGGTACTTTATGTAGTTCCTTTAACATTTGTCTGATCAAGGCTATAATTTGATTACTGTTTCCTAGTCAGGAAGAGGCTCAGATTTGTTCTTTTTAACTGGATTTTGGCAAGTAAAACAAGTTGGGGCAGTGTTTGCTGTGTGCAGCAATGACAGTGTTGCTGCTTAGTGAGGAAGCAGGAGTGAGAACAACTTGACTGTTCTGCTCCACTGCTCATGATAACAACAATTAAGAGTAAACTTACAGTAAGAACTTCCTATTTAAGGGTTTTTTACCTCTGCTGAAGGTGCATAAACCCTTCCAGGTACTGAAATGAGCTTTCATTCTGAAACCATGCTGCCAGAGCCTGAAGGGAGGGTGTGAGGCAAAGCAAGAGTCATTCTGAGAAAGATCCATCTCTGTCCCCACACTGGGAAAAAATACTGGTTTAGGCAGTTCTTACTGTTTATTTATTTTTTTTAACCTATGTGAATTTATGGATTTTAATCTTGGAAATCCTGAAGAGCCTCATATCAGCTACTTTAGCTTGTACTGAGTTGCAACTAATTCTTCTTTTTGTGAAGCACTAGTAGAACTTTTATTATTTTAACAAAATGGGGGATTAAACCTTCCCCTTGTGTACAGACAACTGATGATACCTTGAAATTCCTAGATGTGTAGTTAACCCAGAAAGATTTAAAACTTACTAAATACAAGAGAAATCTCACTTTGTTTTGGGTTGTGTTGATTTTTTTGTTTGGTTTGGCTGTTCTTTTGACAGGCCTCTCCTCTATTTGCCCATGTTCCTGATAGAGGACTATTCTTCCCTCTGCAGAACAAAACATATTTGTAAAGATGACTGGCTTCAAATGCAGTTTAAGGGCCTAGTAATATAGAAATGTTAGTCCAGAGAGTCTCTACAGCACAGAGAAGGCATCAAAGGTACATCTAAGAACTTTCTCTGGGAGAGAATCTCCAAAGTTAACAGGTAACCTTTCCTCCCAAGAAGGTGATTGATCCCCTATAAATTGATTTTCCCAGGTTCAGGAAGCCACAGCTAGTCCAGTAAAACTTCTCAGGTCAATAACTGGAAAATTCACTCAATTAATAGATTAATTTCTGTCATACAGCTTTGCTAACTTTATAATTCCACGGATGTGATCATAACTCTTGATGCTGCTTTAATTCAGCTGCAGAGTTCTGTTACAGTAAATAGTTTGTAAATCAGCTATTTTCCCCTTGCTCAGGCTGTTTTTTAGAACACGGTGATGTAAAAGTGCAAGTGACAGCTGAGTCATAAGCTGCCTTGAACTTTTACAAACCATTTCCCAAGTGTGTGTTAGTGGAAGAGAAATGCAAATTGCTGAGGTCATGCAGCAGAGAACAAACACACAACATCCTCTGTGCCGGGCCTTTATCTGTGTGCCCATCTGTGGGCTTTAGTGCCTTTGAGAGTCACTCTAGCTGCTAACAAGTGCTTGCAAAAATTGCCTTTTTGTGGCCTGAAAAGACCTGCCAGGGCAGACTGAAATATCCAGGTAATTGTGAGGCAGTTGGAAATTAAATGTTATTAAAATGTGGAATAAACTGGAAGAAGAATTGAATGGGATTACTTCTTGCCCAGGAAAAAGGGTGTGTAGAAAAGGCATGATTTTCAACATCAAAATCCAGGGCAAGAATGGAAGAGTTGTTGAATAGAATACCTGACTTCAAGTGGGAGGATGGTGACTGCATTTTAAGTGTCTTGATTAGAAGGTTTGCAAGGGGTAACTCTTCTGTGTATTTGTGTTTGTAACTGTACTCCTTTGACTGTTCTTGACATGAAGAACACTTAATTTTATTAAGGAAAAGGTGGCTTCTTCCCTCCCCCCAGAAGTCAGAGCTTTTTGCCTTTTATAGTTCAGATGTACCTTCCTCCTTTTTCTACATAAAACATTCCCCTCCCAACTCAGAGAACCTACTTGAAAGTGAGCTTACAAAAGGATCCACGGATGGTACTAAAAGTGGAGTTTCCCTGTAAAATATTGTGGAGAGAATTTTTATTTCCTGGTAGGTTAAAATAGAGGTTTAAATAGATGATTCTGTTCAAAACGAGCAAGGTTTACTATTAGGACTCTAATGTGTAATTGCTGATTAACTAGGAGACTGGTTTAAACTGGAAATACTTAGTCTTGGTCACTCCCTGTTTTCAGGAGCACTTGGTGATGGCTTCCCCTCCAACTCCAACCACAGGCTGTGCCCTGTTCTGTGAGAGATGTTTTGTCTCATGCCCCAGCTCAAAGTGTGTCTCTTCTAAGTGTATCTTTGTTTTGTCTGAGTGTGGCCTCTAATCTGTGAAAATATGAAGGGGAAAGCCTCTTAATGAGCACTGGCTGTAGCCTCACGTGAGGGGCTAGTAGGTGTTTTGTAGGTTTTATTCTAGAGGGTTGTTTTGATTTTGTCTGTGCTGTCTTTTAAGATCCTTCTTTTCCAGGTTCAGTTCCCAGAATGTGGTTAGACAGTTGCTAAAGGAGGCATTCCTGCCAGGCATTAAATAACTTTATGCTATCTTTGGGATCATTCAGACTGGGAGGGACCTCCCAAGGCCCTCAACTCCATTCTCTGTATCACTGATACTATCACTTGTTGGTTTTCCTGGGAAGTCTCTTAGCTAAGATGCACAAAGAAGTAATTAACTTAATACTTTTTTTTTAATGGGGCAAAAATACCACACAAAAATACCACCAAAAATGCAATGCTTTAAAAATCTTTCGTTAAAGATTATTATTTATTATCATTATTTTCCTTGAAAACAGGAGCTCTGATTGTTGAAATGGAGAGGAGCCCTACCAGATTATCAGGGAACTTCTCAGGTGTAATCCTTGGGAACCAGTTGAACCAAAGGTGTTCTTTTTGCCACTGGAATGTATTTGGAACTGCTACAAAATCACTTTCATCTATACTCAGTAGATTCTGGTTACTCAAATACTGCTGTGCCCCCAAACCTGCAAAGTGATGCTTCTGTTCCCTGTTTTTGCTGAAGATCTCTTTCCATGCACCAAATTCCTCACCTATAACCTCCATCTGCCCTCACTTCTGGTGAGGTGGCCTCATTTTCCAAGCTTTTATTCCTTTTTCTTTGTATTCATAGCAGTAAAACCCTAGTGAATTGCTTACCCTTTGTCATTCTCTCCCCCTGCAGTCACGGGCTGAGGAAATTCTTCTCCTGTCGAGGGATTGCAATAGCAGTTGATTACTTCTGGAAGCGTGGCCACAGGGACATCACTGTGTTTGTTCCCCAGTGGAGAACGAGGAGAGATTCCACCATCACAGGTGAGGCTTTGTTGAGTAAACTCCTGATTTCCTTGGATACTCGTGTGAGGTGTGAATGGAGAAGGAATGCTTGTCAAGCACCAGCAACCTGGCTGCTCAGCACCAGTGATTGGCTTTCGGGATGCAGGGTGAGACCCTGAGATGCTCAGGGCTTTGGTTTGCTCTTCCATTGCTAGTTTCAACCTCTTCCTTCCCTTTTTTCCACTCCTGGCAGTTCTCCAGCCATCCACCTACCACTTCTGTAGGTGAATAGGTGCACAAATAGCCCATCTTCCCTGCTGATTGTCTAATTGTCTGATCTGTAATGGCCTAGAAGACAGCTTTTGTTTTTAAGAGCAGTTGTTTCATGTTTTAACAGAGCAGGATTTCTTAACACAGCTCCAGGATGTTGGAATATTGTCCTTAACCCCTGCAAGGATGGTTTTAGGAGAAAGAATTGCTGCTCACGATGACAGGTATGGAAGATGCATCTTTTTAAGTCTTTAAATACCTAACTAATGGGTAGAAAAGCTTCATAATTGGTTGTATTAGCTAAGTCTTCAACCTGTCTAAACAGAGCTATGCATCCAAGGTAAGACTGAGCTCTACAGCTGTTCCATTCTTTTACTGTGCTGAGAAACTGGAATTCTCCAATTTCTGAAGTGCAATGATGGAAAATGGCACATTCTTCAGGGCAGTTCTAACAGCAAATGGAGCCATTTCCAATGCCATCACCTGCATTGGGGAAGAAATTAGTCTTCCAGTAATGTTTTTATGCTTTCCTGCTCATTATCTCTGAGTTGCCTTCCATGTTTGGGGAGCACCAGCACAAATCAGCTACTGAGCAGTAAACTTTCAGGGTTTTTGGGGTGAGGGGGTTCCTACTGCTTACATTGCTATGGCCAGATTCTCCCCAGTGCAAAGCACCTCCTGCTCAGGCTTGTTCTCCCCAACAACCAGCTTTCCTAATTGTGCAGGGAGGAGCAGTTTGCAGCTTTGATGGTGTTCTGCACTTCCCTGGATTTGTCTCTTCTTCCCACTAATATTCATACTTGTTCTGACCAGAAAATGGTCAAGTTTTTGCACCGTGGCCATGCCTGTTTTTGTTAGATTGTGCAGTCCTGCTCCTGACTCAGAAACTGGATATGCAAAAGATCTATCAAGCACATCTGATTTATCTTCCTTGTTCAATATATAGCAACTCTGAGCTCTTAATAATGCTGGAGGAAAAAAAACCCTGTGAGGCAGCCAAGCTGGAGTTGTTTACACACTAAAGTTTTATGTACACACAGTATTTCATATCAAATGGTGCAGAGGTGCAGCATTTCCCCTGTGGAAATGAGAGCTGGACTGACATTGGCACTTGCTTCTATTTTTTAAAGGATCCCTTTTGTAAAATGATTTAAACCAGCACAAAGCTGCTTTTCAGCCAGGTGGAAAACCCCCCAGGAGTTTCTTAATAAATCAATATTAACTTTTTTCTTATAACTTATTGAACAGAATGGTAGCAGCACTTCATTTTTTTTTTTAACAAGAGTTAAGTAACTTAATACCTTGCAGAACACTGATTAATGCCAAGCAAGAAAGTCTATGGAAATAAGTCTGTGTGGAAATGTGTTATAAATATTACAGTCTTGGGTAAAGCAAACCAATTACCTCTACAAATATTTAGAATCTGATAATCCCATGGGTTTGGGGGGATTTGCTTGGTCTTCTTGGTTTAGATTGTTTGCTTTGTTTTTTGGGGGTTGGTTTAGTGGCATTTTTTGGGTTGGTTGGTTGGTCTGGGGGGTTTTGTTTTGGTTTTTAATTAGAAAAAATAACTGCCTCCCACGAAAACTGCACTAAATAAATGCCTGTTATGTAGAACATTGTTTAAAGTATTGTGGTGGGTCAAAACTGAGTAATTTCCTTATCCAAGGGCTTATTTTCATGCCAATAGAATGGTGAAATGCTTAGTTTCTAGATCTCTGACCAGATTTCAGCAAAGCAGAGCATCTTAATGGTCCTTGAAATGGATTTTACAGGTTTTTATTACACCTTGCTGATAAAACTGGAGGTGTTATTGTGACTAATGATAACTTCAGAGAATTTGTGACAGAATCACTTGCCTGGAGAGAAATTATTCAGAAAAGGTAATTACTCCATTTCTATGAAATCTTAAAAGGCTGTCTGACCTTACCAGTTGTAGGCACTGCCTTCCCATGGGCTTTATTTTCAGTCAGTGTGCCATGCAGTGCTGCCTGTTGCAGCACCATCATTCCTAGGCAGTGTCACTTGGCAGGCTCCAGTGTCAGCCACTCCTTCCTGGGGTGTCCCTGGAGCCACTGCCCTGCAGTGGAGTGGCCTTTGGGTTTAGATTAACTCATTCCTCTGTCCTCTGAATCAGCTTCTCCTGTGCAGCTGCTGGATACATCTTCTGTTGTTGTCGTTTTGAGTTCTTTTTCTCTTTTTTATTCCAATTAAATCAGATGACTTTGCAATCCAGGTCTCATCTTCTGTTGCCCAAATCTCCCACTAATCCCTGACAGTCTCCCTGACATCTTCTGAGGTACATCTGCAGTGCCTTGTGGCCTGTACAGGTCTAATGAAATCAGGGATTCCAAACTGTCCTGGGCTGAGAGAGCCTGCAACTGCTCTTGGCTAATCCTGTAGGTATTTCTGCTATTTCCTGAGGTAATTCTACCACAGCCACATTGTTCACCTACAGAACTTCAGCAAGAATGTTTAGATACTTAGCAGGTCATTCTGAGGCTGGTTTAAGAGCTTGTGTTAACTTCTGCTGCTGACTTTACTTCCAGGGAAATTCCACTAGACCAAATTCCCTCCTTGCAGACAAGTTTCAGCTGAAGTGGTTTCCCTCAAGGCAGACTTCCCCATCCCAGAATGGTTCCAGAAAAAAAAAAAAAAAGAGAATCTTCTTTGTCTCAACTGTTAAGAGGCAGTGCCATGTTTGTGTGGCTTTATGATAACACCTGGTTGAAGATCCTCACAAGGAAGTGGAATTTGAACCATCAGAAAATCTTTTGTAATCACTTAGAAAAGCCCATTCTGGTCTCTGCAAAAAACTTGCAGTCACCTAGCACTTGCTGTAAAAAAAACCAAACTCCAACAAGCCAACCCCTTCCCCCCAACAACAACAAAAATACCACACCCAAAACCAAACTAACCAACCAAAACAGAACAGAAACCTCCACAGCCACCACCCAAAACCCCCCAAGCAGACTCCCTGTGTTCTGCAGTGTAGCTGCAACAGCTGCCATGAGCTCAGTTTGTTGTGACAGTGAGTTCTGGTTGTATCCACAATAGATTCCCACTCAGGCTTGAGTAACTCCTGCTGTGGTGTGAAGTGTGACCTCTGAGGCAGCTTGGCCTGTGCCACAGAGGTGAGGCAGCAGTGGCACCCCATGATTAGTGACTAACACTGAAATAACTCTCTTGCAGATTGCTCCAGTACACTTTTGTTGGTGACATATTTATGGTTCCTGATGACCCTTTAGGAAGAAATGGACCCAGATTAGATGACTTCCTTCGAAGTGAAGGCTGGTCTAGGTATAAGCAATATGCTCACTGTTGACACAAGGGCATGTTTGAATTAAACTGTTTTTCTGGTTCACTTCAACACCTTTTTAGACCTATATGGTAAAGCTGTGGTAAAATTAAGCAACACTTCAGGATGTAGTAGCTTGACAAAAACATGTTTTCCCTGTTACTTCAGTCTGTTCAGAAACTGCTGGTGACATTTGCATCTCCTCGAGTTGTGTGTCAGAACTGAAGTGAGTAGGACAGCACTTTCCTCTGAGATGTGATGCTGTTGAAAGCCTTGGGCTGATCAGTTCCCTGCTCACAGTGGGACAGGGGCTGCTAAAACCAGCTCCACTCACTCATGGCAGTGCCATTTCAATTCACCCTGCAGGGTGCTCTACAGTTGCTGAAACCATTTTTGAGAGGCACTGTGATTAAACCATGAACCAAATGCAATTGAAAGCATTAATAAAGATATATTGTTCCTGTAAGATCATAATCCTTTTTACATTTGCATATATTCAGAGGATGAGCTTGCTTTGCATTAGCTGTCTAGAAAACACTTCTGCTCTTTTGCATAGGAAACTAAGTTGCTTTTTTTTTCTCCCCAGCTTAGGAACTCTAAATGCTAATGATGGTGAGGAGTATTGAGAGAGCTTTTAGCAACAAGTGAGGCAATTAAAAATCAGCAATACAAAAGGCAGGGTATAATTAAGGTGTAATACAAAGAATGAGCAAGAAGCTCAGCTGCTGGAAACTGAGGAACGTTGAGACATGTACAGACCAGTAGGTTTGAAAACAAACATGCAACAGGGCCATGAAAAGCAAGTAGGAAACACTGAGGAGCTCTTCAAGCTCCAGTAGAAAACCCTTCTGAGATGTCATTTAGAACACTTTTATCATCCTGTGTCCAAGAAAACTGAAGGGTAATCAGTGTACTGAGAATTGGAGAAATGGGAAGAGATTGTGGAAGACTGGAGGAGCTTGGTTTCCTGCCTGGCACCTTGCCACTGCCACCAGGCTCTGGGTTTGGGCATGTGTGGTGAGGTTTTTTTGAAAGAAAATGTGCCAGTATAAAGAGTTTTATTTTGTTCCTTGCCTCAGACTTTTGTAGCTGAGTTAAATGATGCAGGAGACATAAATGACACCAAGAATAAGAGCAGGAACTAGAAGGAACTCACAGAAAAATGGTTGGAAAGGACCTCCTAGGTCACTGAGTTCAACCACACCTACAGGAGCAGTTAGAGCAGTTGGAGAACCTCTCCATGTGAGGCTGGTCACCTAAATCTCTCTTAAAACAGAGACCCCTTTGGTCTGTCAGTCCTTTCCCTGTCTGTTTGGTTGCACTTGGAAAAAAATGCTTCTAATTTAATTCTAACCAGTAGCTGTGGCAGCAGCAGTGTAAAGCTGTGTGCAGTCAGCTGTTCTGGGTGTGTGCAGCTAGCACCTCCTTTATCTTAGCTAATCAGTGGCTTTCTTTTGTTCCCTAGAGGCTTTCAGTCAGCACAGAAGGCTTCACAGAGCACTGGACACTATCCTGAGAAGCCTTTCTTTGCACCAGCACCCAGAGCAAGCAGCAGCAGTCGCCAGCCTAACCCCAGAGCTCATGCTGACCAGGCATCAACGTGGCTTCCCCTGGAAAAAACCACCCAGGACTGTCTAGGAGTTCCACCCCAGAGATCTGCCTCAGAAACAGTCCAGCTGAGAGCAGCCCTGATCAAAATATTTCCTGATTATGAGCAAAGGCAGAAGATTGATCAAATATTAGCTGATCACCCATTCATGAGAGATCTCAATGCACTGTCTGCCATGGTGCTGGACTGAATATTGTACAGGGTTTTCCTGTCACAACTGATCTGACTCACTTTGAATGCCAATGTGAAGAAAAATATTGCTCTGTTATGTTAACTTTGTGAATATTCAGAAGCTAATTTTATTTGTATAAACAAAGTTATTTTTTTGGTGTATGCTCTGTTGCTAATAGATGCCAGTTTTTGGTAAATTAAAATCTGTTGCTACTACAGATTTGTAGTAATATTTTTCTATGGAAAAAAAAAAAAAACCCCAGATCTTCTGCTTTACTTGAATTGCTTATTAAAGCAGTAGCAGTTTTAAAGAACTGTTTGAGCACTTTTAAAAACCACTTTCCTCAACAGGGAAAAACCATGTCAGAGGCTTAAACTGATTTGCAGCTGCAGTTTCTAGGTGCACACAACACCCTAGAATATAAACCATGAACCTGTCACAGTAGAGTAAAACACCCTTAGAAAAATCTATCCTCTGCTCTTACCTCCTTCACTTGCAACCTTGGCAACTCTTCTCCATGGCCATAACCCAGCCCCTTTTGCCATTTCCAGGCAGCCAGTGTATCCTGCTTTCCCGGAGGGTGCAGCAGGGGGCTGTGCTGGCCAGGCTGGCTCAGAGCAGGCTGCTGTGCTGCTGCACTGCTGTCACTGGGTGGCGACAGGCAGCTGTGGCATGGAAGGGGCTGGCTCTGAAATAATCATCTCTAAAGCAAGCTTAAGTGCAAGACAAAAGTACAGTTATGGATACAACTGCATATGATATGATGAGTTGATGGACAGTAAGCAGCCTTCTGATACTATGGGCAGCTAAGAAGCTCTCAGTGTGAGTAAAATCATTGTGAAAACCAAGAAATCCATTTGCCTCTTCATCCAGGTTGAAATACTTTGCTGCAGTGAAAAAACCAAGAAATCCATTTGCCTCTTTATGCATAAAGAAGGAATGTTTTGGTGAGTGTAAAATCACAACCCTCCTCAGCAGAAAACAGTTGTCATGCTTTCAGAGATCTGCAACACCTACACTGGGTTTGAAGTTGGAAGCTCCATGCTATTATTATCTACTATAATAGTTCAGTAGTCTCTCAGAATTTTAGTATCTTGAACACTCTGCACTGTCAGCCACGTGGGTTTGCCCTGCCTGTCCTAAATCTGAGTGCTGTCATCAGCTAGGAACTGAAAGTGCTACAGAAATCTCTTGGGCAGAGCTGAGATGCTGCAGTTAACTCAGCTCTACCCCTTTATGTCTGTTTTGAGCTCTCCCAAAAGTGGGAAAAATAAAAAAAAAAAAGGAAT
This sequence comes from Corythornis vintsioides, assembly GCA_025447755.1. NCBI lineage: Eukaryota > Metazoa > Chordata > Aves > Coraciiformes > Alcedinidae > Corythornis > Corythornis vintsioides. The sequence goes on from JAOEGS010014488.1 coordinate 17,190, forward strand.
ATAAATGATGATAGAACTTAGAAGAGCAGGGAGTGTTGTGATGTCAGACAGCAGTTGTGCTGCTCTCAGCAGCAAACAACAGCAAGAACAAGAGAGGAGTTCTGGGAACAGCTCTTGCAGCACTTCCAAAATAAAACTGAGGATGAAGAAAGGTTTTGAAGGGGTTTCTACATTCAAACAGACAAATCTTAACTTCTTTTTTTTTTTTCCCTGTATGAGAGGACAATTCATTAATCTCCATAAAAACTTAGGCTCCTAAAGCCTATTGCCACTGATTTGAGTTGGTGTCATTTTAATTAGTAATAAGGGATCCATTCTGACCACTGAAGGGCTTTGAAGTAATGGGGATAGGATCCCAAGGAGGACAGTGGTGATGAATTGGGTGATTCTGCTCCTTCCATGTTAGACTGAGACACAGGAACTCTGGCTCTGCCTCTTCATTCCTCATAAGCTCTTCTAGGGACAATTAGGATAATGAAGGAGCTGGGCTAAGAGCAGCACAAACCATCCCATGGCTCCTCTGCTTGTTTACTTCATTCTGAAGCCAACTGGGCAGTACAGTGCAGATAAGGAATTGTGCTTTGATTTGTTTGTCACAGTGAAGGAAGGAGATAAAAATGGGAGTATGACACTGTAGGGGCAGCAATACAGAAGTGCCATCTTGATGACTATTTAGTGGAGGAAGACAGTGAAACAGGTGAACTCTTCACTAGCTACTGGTGGTTTGGGGGGTATGATAAGGGTGCTAAATGCTGAGGTGCTGTCCTGTCTGTGCTAATATCCAGTTTGAAAGGAATTAAGGAGAAATGCAGTGTCAGCAGAGAAGCAGCTGATGACTTCTGCATGAAACAAGAAGCCTAGCTGGGAAGAGGAGCTATCTAAAACCTGGAATCTTACTTTTGCCCAGACAGAGGCTTGGTAAATTAATTTATTTTAATGGCAAGAGCTTATTGCTGGATGGCAAATTCTCACAGCTCAAGTTCATGTAAAATGATGCAAAGTGAGGGCAAGGGTTCTTTATTTTCTGGTATTTTTTCTAGATTATATTCTCTCTTCATCTTTTGAATTTTCAATTCTGCATCTCTGTTAATGAGGAAGGTGACAAACAGAACCAGTATGGTCTGCATTTTCCTGGAGGGAGATGGGAACAAAAGGAGAGGCTGAGAGAGCTGGGGCTCTTTAGCCTGGAGAAGACTGAGGGGGGGACCTCATCAGTGTCTATCAAGATGTTCAGGGCAGTGTAGGGAGGATGGATCCAGACTCTGCTCAGTGCCATCCAGTGCCAGGACAAGAGGCAATGGGAGTCAGTTGGAGCACAAGAGGTTGAGGGGA
>JAOEGS010014488.1:21937-41684 GCA_025447755.1 Corythornis vintsioides
GGGGGGGGGGGGGGGGGGGGGGGGGGGGGGGAGGGGTGGGGAGGGGATGGGGGGTTGTTTTCCTCCTCCTGAATGATCAAGCTAGGCCTGAAAAATGTGAAGTATTGTGCTCCTATGCCAAAATAAATATTCATGCTTGGCCCTAATCAGGAATAGCTGAATCACTTCAAAGTCACACAATTACTTAATCAAGCAAAGACAGAAACTCAGTGTGAGTTTTGAGTTTTGTTTTTTCTTGGTTTTAAAGGGAAATGGCCTTTTTTTCCTTGCACTTGGCTTAAAAATACTTTTAAGCTCCCTTAAACTGCCTGAATGCATGAGTGAGCTTCAAGAACTTGTCTTATTTTATTTATGTGTATATGTTGAGGTTTTTATGTGAAAATACGGACATGTTGTCATCTTTCTTTCTTTCTCTGAAGGCTGTTCCTAAAGTATGCTTTAGTTGCTGGAAAAAAAACAAACCCCAACACATCTAAAAGCAGTTTTTTACGTGGAAAATATGAGGGTCCATCCTCCCCTCTCCCTCCCCTTAACACTTCACAAAACATCTCTCTCCAGATTTTACCTCTGCTTGCTGCTGTGAGGAAGAGCACTGAATTTTTGTAATAAACAGTTCCCTGTTGGAAGGAGGTTTTTCTCTAATTTTTAAGATAGGTGTTATGTCACATAAATCATATTATTGCAGCTGTAAAAAAGCCAAGCTGCAAATGAGTCCTGCTATTTGGTGCTAGTGCTGTGAGTTTTTTTTCTTTCCCTTTCAGTGCCATATGAGGGCAGTTTGTGTTTTGGAACTGCCTTTTGCAACAGCAGAGAAAGTGCCTGAGAAAGCTCCATGAAAAACAGTGACTCATCCAGTGTCTTTCTAATACTGGCAGAGTTTCCTTCTGTTTCACAAGCTTGCTGGCTCTGTTTGATGTGGATGCCTTTCTTGCTGGAATTTTTTGTAGGCTGCATCCAATGCTATATTTAGATCTGGGCCTGATTTATGTTCTGGATGGCTCTGTTTTACTGGGGAGTTGGTAGCTCTGCTGTAATTCCTGTCTAGAACCTGTTATTCAGAACAAATACACTTTAAAATCACAATTACTGTGCAGGTTCAAAGACTTGCATACGGTTCATACAGTGGAAATATTTTGAGGCTCAAGCAAAAGGGGTAGAAAATGGAGGAATTTACAAAGCAGGTGGATTTTAGATGTGTGTTTTCTTCACTAGTGCATGCATTGCTCTCCAGAATGCAGTTCCATGGTGCTGTGTATGACAAACCCAGTCATGCTGCCTGCCTTGGTACTAGCTAAATTCCAGAGGATTGCATTAATCATTTTAATTCAAGGCATTTTTAAAGAGGAAAGTGGTTTGGAATACTCTGCTTCCCCTTCTCAGTCTCCACTTGAGTACACTTTCAACTCTTTCAGAAATACGTGACAACTAAAATATCTTTTCAATAACATAGAAACTGTGATCCAAAGACATCAGAGTTATATATATCAAAGAAATAATCTTTCTTTACTTTTCATCTGACACAAAGTATAAGAATCATTATGATTCAAATCTAAAGAAATGTAATATATAAAGTAATATATTTTTTCTTGCTGGCTGTTGAATGAGCATTCAAACATTCAAAGCATTGAGTCTTAGTATTATTAACTTCAAGAAAACTTTTCCTGAGCAAAATATTATGCAGAGGCTATTATTAAAAAATAAGAACCTGGCTTGCAAGCATTTTAGTAAAGAAACACATGCAAAAGAAAGATTAATATGAAATATTAATCCAAACTGTGAGTGTTTCAGTGCTGGTGTATGGAGGTTTCGTTTGCTTCTTGACTCAGGGACTGTGCTTCTTTTGCTGCTAGTTCAGGGTTGAGATGCAAAATAAATTGGTAGTAATATTGTAATAATACTAATATAATAATAAAGTAATCATGAACCTTTGACATGACTTCTTGGAGTTCAACATTCCCAGCAGCAGACTCCTGCTTGCACAGTTCTGACTGCCAAAAGTGCATAAGAAATTCTATTTTAAGTAAATATTTTTATTAAAGAAATAATAGTATTTGTGTGAAATAATAACCACAGAGACTCACACAACAGGATGAGCAGAGCTGGCTGCCTAGAAACCTGGGGAGCACTAAAGCAGCATCCAAGGGCAGAGCAAGGAGGGACCAGACCTTCCACTGGGACAGAGACTTGTGAGCACAGGGAATTAAATGACACTGAGTGTGCTGTGAGGAGCAGTGCTGCACCCTGGATCCAAGTGAACCCACTCAGCTGGGTGTTTTGCAAAGACAAAATAAAGCCTGGACTATCTAAAAGGCAGAGCATGAAGGTCTGGCAATATTTTTCTGAGAGGAGGAGAGACACTGTGGTTTAAAAATACTTTTCTGTGGGAGATCTTTGCAGCAGAGAGCCTTGAATTAAGAAGAGCACATCAGAGTCCTTTGCCAGATCTCCTCCTGGCAGAAAACCAAGGATATGAACAGGGACATTCTAGACATTGTGAACTGAAGGGGCACTAAAATAGGAATATTTTACATTTGAAGGAAACGATATTTTCTGTTGCATTTGTAGCTACCTGGTGATTCTTTACATTAAGGAAATATAATTAGCTGTATTTAAATTTTAACCAATTTTTAACTCTCTTGGCATGTGTGTCTATCAGCTAATCTAAAGAGAAATCAAAAGAGAAATGGAACCAATCTAAAACACAATCTAAAGAGAAATTTCCAGGTGTGAAATATGGAACACCAACACTCAGCTGCTCTAAGTTCAAACATGTTTTCCTTCCAGAGTTGATCCAGAAACTGATTTTTGAGTAAAAGAATAAGGAGGCAGCACTAATTATTAGATGTTCTGACATCATTAGTGTGGTCAAGAACTGATTTGCAGATTCTCTATCGATTTGGCGTGTGCACACAATTATTTTTGTTCTAATCCGTTCAATTAAAATAATTATAATTAAAAAACATTAATGTTGGCTAAAAAAAATGTGCCAGCCTCTGGTTCCTAAGCAGTATGGAATGTTATCAGTGCTCTTTGCAGATTCCCTTGGGCTGCTGTGTGGTGGTTTCTCAGTTGTCCCAGCTGGAATATTGGTTTGAACTTGCTGCAGGTCATGAGTCAGAGCCCTCCACTCTCTGCTGTCACCAGAAGATGCAGTAGATGGTTATCCTTGTTTTACAGCATCCATCACAGCCCTGCTCTAGAAACAGAAATCAAATTAAGCTCTCCACTATTCCAGCAGCTCTGAGTCTCCCAAATGATGATGGATTGAAATAATTCATGCAGAAGCCCAGGATATCTCATCTATCCCATCTGGTGTGTTTAGTCTCGGGGCCTTTCTGGGATATTATTCCAATGTTTCTGGGAGAAGGTGAATGTAATTGCTGCTTGAGGAGCTATTTGGGAGGGGAGGTTATGATTTCTTTTAATATGATATTTAATTATATATGAATAATAAAGCAGCCTGAATCAGTTTGCAATGCTCCTGTAAAAATGGTGTGGCCTTTGCAAACAAGCAGCAGAGGTGATGTGCTTGCTGTTCATCTAGAAAGGTCTTTCCAGTCCAGATAAAGTCCCAAACTCTGCTACAAAACTGGCTGTGGCTATGGGTTTGGTTTTGTTTTGGTGTTTGCTTTCTTGTGTTGTCATGTCTTTTGATTTTTGTTTCTGTGTGCTGTTGTTTTAATATTCTTATTTTCTTTTTAAAGTATGAAAATCTGACATTTTGAAGGTTTCTTCCCAGATTCTTGCTGGGTGAAACATCTGAGTAACTGCCCTTCTGAAAATGGTCTGTTCTACTCATGGATTTGACATTATGCTTCTGAGCCATGTTGGGAACAGGGGCATTTTTTTCTGTTGTGCATATTTCAGGGGAAAAAAAGGCACATTAACTGTGTGGTTCTTACACTATTTGGTTTAGAACATTTGAAGGTCTATATCAGAACCTATTCAGCTCATCAGGGCCACACTTCCAATCCCTGCACTCAAAAGCTGCTTCAAAAAACAAGACTATTCCCTGCCAAGGTCACTGAGCTCCCAGGTGAGCAGATTATATCCTGAAATGTTTGGGAACTGGGATGCTGGGAACACCTGATGGACCCAGGTGACACCTGATGGACCCAGGTGAAGGAGGTTTCTGCTGTGCCAGGTGACCTGCATATTCAGAATAAAAGCTAAGCCATGGCAGGGGGGCTCTGCAGCTTGAGCTGGTTATTTGCAGAGCTGGGAGGGTGGTGCAGATGGATGAAGACCTTTTTCATGTGAGCTTTGTTGTTGGGTTTTTTCTTCCTCTAATTTCCCAGTTATTTTATAGTATAACTGTTGAGTTTTCTCAGTTTCTTGTTGTTGTGGTAATATCTGTCAGTCATTTCTTTGGTGTTTTGCATTTGGTTCTAATGCACTGATGAGTGACTGGGGGGAGGAACCAAACCAGTAATGGGAAGATGGAATTTTGAAATTGAAAAGCATATGATCAACTCTTAATTTATAAGGACAGCTTTTAGTCTGATACTTTTGTACATCTGTGAAAATCCAATTTCCTGGTAGCTTTAGGTGTCTGGCTGCCTCTTGAATAGTGAGGTGTATCATAGTGTTTTAGTGAAAAAAACCTCTAGTTTTTTAGGGTTTGTTTATAAATAAGGTAGCAGGTGGTTGGATAGGCCAGTTACCTTGTTTTGAATACAAAAATACTTTTTTTTGTGTTCAAAAATTTTGATTTATTTTTATTTTTTGTTGTTTTTTTGTTGTTGTTGCAGAATAGATTTATTTTACAAGCAAAACTACTGAATATCTGGCTGTGATTCCTGTTGGTTTCTTCAGGTGCCTGAACACCACTTGAGCTACTTAGGTGTAATATTTTTCTCCAAGCTAGAGACAACCTATCAGCCCTGATATCAGCTACCACATTTCCTTCACTGAGCTTTTGCCTGTGTGTTTTTTCCAAATACTTTGAAGTGGACTTTAAAAGGATATATATGGTATTGTGATATTAATGCAAATGAGAATTTCCATGTCCAAACTCTTGATTTTAACTCTGGGATGTTCTTTGCCTGCCTGGGGGTGTTTTTAATTTTAATTGTTAATTCTGCTGGAAGTCTAGTCTGGCAGTTAAAAAATCTCCCAAGTGATTTATTAAATTGCACTTGAATGTGCTTCTGTTGGTGGTAACAGAAAGTTTAAGTGTATCTTGGAAATATTCTTATTTTGCTGGTGACATTACTAAATCTTATGCTCCTGGAGCCATACTTCTCCCCATTTAAGGAGAGACTTAAAGAGAACTTTAAGCTTTGCTTAAAAATATGAAGGTTCATTAAGAAAAAATTCAGAAGTACAAAAAATATTAAGGTATTGCTGACCCCTTTTATTACAAGGTTGCACAAAGAGCTCAATTGTGTTAATGATCTTTATGTTTTCCTGTGAACTGCTGCTTTTTAGGATGGCTTCCATCTCAAAACATGTGGTTTTGTGTCCTTTCTTCTTCCTAGGTTGAATATTTCAATGTATTCATATCCAATATGAATGTGTTTAACATCACTGTAGTAACTTGCCAGCCTGTAAATATTTTGATAGCTTTATATATATATTTATTTTTATATATTTTATCTATATTTTACATATTTTTAAAGCTTTTGGCAGTAAAGATACTGAAAGAGGGTGGAATCAGATCAGATATGGGGAAGAAATGTGTTGCTGTGAGGCACTGAAATAGGTTGTCCAGAGGGATTGTGGATGCCCCAGCCCTTGGCAGAGCTTTTGGAACTAGAAGATATTTCAGGTCCCTTCCAGTCCAAACCATTCTATGATTCTATTCTATCTATATATATCATATATCCATGATAATAAATTGAATGCTCTGGTACATGCAGTAAAAAATACAGCCTTACCTGCTGATCTTTTCCCTTGTAAGTGACACAAATTTATTTGTCAAGGTCCCCTGTGTATGTGACTTGATGGGTAATTGTTTTGTGAGGATCCTTGAACAGATCCTTGTAAATATAATTTTTTTTCAAAGCTTAAATATATTTGCACTTATAATAACTAAATATTGGGAAGATGACCTGGACTTTAACCATTAAGCAAGTCCTTTCTGTAAGTAGATGCAGCTATAATTACTCTGGTTTCCATCTAGGCACTTCCAGTGAAACAAAATTCAGCCTAGGTAATTGTTGATGGAGACAACTAGGTTGAGAATTACAATTCAGATTAAAAATAAGGTCCCCAGGTCACTTATAAATGACATATCTACAGATAAAGCCCAGTTGAGCTATCTACCTTAATGTTTGGGGGTTTTCTCTGGGAATAGAATGCATTAAATAGGAGTAATTTGTATGGTATAATAACTCTAAATTCTCCAAGGAATAAATTTGGATAGCCTTCAGAAGATGCATGTGTCATATTAAAGCATAATCTGTGTTAGTAGCTACCACAGTGGAGAGTAAAGAAGCAACTTGTGACCAGAATAGGTCACTGAAAATCTGGCTGTAATGATAGCTTTGGTAAGAGATACAGCTAAGGTAATTTTGAGGACTGCCTAGTTGACTCCTTGCCATTGATTTTAAGGGGCAAATAAGTGATGACACCACCCTTCTGCCAAAAGTTTGTGGTGTTTTGTGCTTTGATTTAAACCCAACCCCTGCTGTGACCCTGTGAACTGAGTGGTTGAGGTCTTGATATGTAGTAAAACATATTTTTAATGTCTGTATAATCAGCCCTGTGTTTTTTTGGTAGTGGTTTCAGTTGTTAAGGTGAGATCTGGTCTCGTCCCAGCTGAGGTATTGAAATACAGGTCGAGAAACTCTGTTTTCTCTGCATTCCATTGCAGAGCATCTTGGTTTTGCCTCTCCTGCTTCCTTCCCGATGGCTCCAGCAGCTCCAAAGGGCAGTATTCCTCCCAGCTCAGCCCCTGTCAGCAGGACACAGGCTGCCTAGTGGCATTTTTCTCTTCTTAGTTGTCTCTTTGTTTATCCTGTGAAACAAGAAGGGAGGGGGGGTGTGGTGAGGATCCAGTTGCCACCCTTGGCTCCAGCACATACCAGTGACAGTAAATGCCTTGTTCATTGCCTAGGGAAGGCTGCTCACTGGCTGGGTTGCCCTCGGGGCTGGGATCTCCCTGGGAGCTGGTTATGCAATCCATGGGGCAGGCTTCTGGCTGCTGGAGCAGTGAGTTTGCATAACGTGGTTCATCCAGCACTCCCTTCCCAGCCTCAAAGGACCTTTTTCATTTTCTATCACAAAAACTGCTTGCAGATTTCTGCACTACTGCTGAAAGAAGGGTACCCTAACTCTTCAAAAACAACTTGTCCAAGAGATTCTTGACCTGCTCTTCCTGTACACATGGTAACTTTTTTTATTTAATGATTTCTTTTTACACAGCAAAGACAATTTTCTCCTTTATTAGCAGAATTCTCGTTGATGCAACACTGAAGAAATTGAATTATGCCAACTAAACATTTCTTGGATGCCTTAACACAAATCAGCTGGTGTCAGTTTTTTCTTGTATGACCTACATATGAAAGGACAGGTGACCAAACCTGCAGGTAGAAGCCTTAGTCTGCATCTGGGAGAGGAAAACCTGAATAAAAAGCATTACATGAATGCCCCAGAGATGGCTGCAGTGGTCACGTAAGGACAGTGGGAATTGTTTGTGCAGCCTAGAGGCATGCATTCTTCTTCTTAACAAGAAACTTCCATCTATTATTCTTCAGCTCCCTTCAGAACAGACTCTCCCCATCTCCAGATGCTTTCTTCATCCTTTGTCCTTGCAGCACTGGGTGCATCTCCCTGTTAGCCTGGCCAGAAGTTCTGAGGCAGCTGGTGGGTGGTGTTTGTGTTGCAATCAGGTCCTGTGCTGCTTTCTGCAAGTTTATATTGATTTAAGGCCAAGTCTGATAACTTGTGCATCATAAGATGGCATCTTTATTTTTTTATATTCCTATTTTATCTTCCAGTTGATAAAACAAAAGACAGAGGTGTAGGAAAATTGTGTAGGGGGAGTCTGGGGAGTTGGAAGGGTGCAGTCTGATCCTTGTTCTTCTGCACCTGAACTGCCCCACTGAGTTATCTCCACACAGTTAGAAAAAAGCTTGTTAGAAATGTTGTGTTCTCTGGGTGCTCATCAGTTAGGAGCTGGTGACCTGGGAACAGCTGAAGTTCCATCTGCATCTCCCACCCTTCATCTAATTAGAGGTGATTGGTCTGGCTGGAAGTAACTTTGGGGGTGAGGTGCTCACTAGAGGAAAATTCTTTCTCCTCTTACTCTCTCCACTGTTCCTCTGCTGCCACCAGCATTCCCACCATCCAGCACCTCTGGTGTCCTGTTCCACAAACCCTGGACCACCTTTGGACTCCTTTCCCTGTAGCTGGATTGTGCCCAGATCTTGAGGTGGCAATCAGAGGGACTTCTGTTTTTAGCTGGTGGATTCTCTGCTGCCCAAGGAGGTGGTGATCAGATTAAACAGAGTACCATAGTAATTTAATTTACTTCTCTGATTTGCTAAGTGATGATGTTTGGTTTGGATCTGAAGGACCAGAAAATTACTGTCTTTCTGAATCAACATCTTTCAGCTCCCTAAGGGGCTGATGGAAATAACACTAAACCTCTGGCAGGAATTGCTCAGATTCATATTTTGACAAGTCAATAGTTTGTTGTAGCAAACAAAATCTGAGATGTGGCATCAGCAAATTGAAGAAAACTCTCAGATTATTTTGGATTTTTATTATTGAAATGCAAATGTATTATTATCAGCTGACTGAATCAGGAGGTACATAGAGAGGTCATTAACAATTAAATATTTAGTGAGAAACTACATCTTTGATTTGTTGCTACCTAAAGGGCAAAACACATACCTGGCTAATCTCCCCTAACCAGCCCCAGTTTTTCATCTGAGAAACTGGAACCCAATCAATCCAACATGCTGTTTATTCAGTGAACTACTAGCTCTGGGGTTACTTGATCTTTGACAGTTTCAGGGCAGGGATGGGGCAAAGTTGCTTCCTCACTGGCAAAAATCCTTCTTAACTCAAAGGAGAGTAAGGTCAAGTCTGTTGCATAGCAACATAGTCACTAAATTGCATATGACTGCTGGTTCCTTTTTTACAGTAAAAACAGTTGTAAATGAAGTTGTATAAATTAAGTGGAATCTTCCATGTTCTGAAGGTTTGCAGTGACCAGTAACGAAACCAAAATCCACATCTGAAATTCTGAATTGCCAGATAAACTTCCATGTGCTCACTACCTGAGAGAACTCTCACTTTTAATCCTTTAAAAATCTTCAGCTCTGCCTGGCTGGCTCCTTAAGCATAAAAATAGAAAGAAATTCCCCCCCATCTCTCCTTGAAGGGGCTCCAATGAGCTCAGGAGCCCCAGGCTGGGGCAGAATGTGTCCAGCTCTAGGGTTATCTTTAAGGTGCATCTTACTGATGAAGAATAAACTATGAATTCAATTTGATTTTTAATGGACACTGTAAAGTTTGGATTTTTTTTGCCTTTGATATGGGGGGGGGGGGAAAAGTTTTCATGTAGACCAAGTAAATATCTGTAAGAGTGATGTTAATGTAGAACTACAGCCAAGGAGTTTGCATCAGTGTGTCCCTGAGCTGCCCCTGCCCAGTAGGTTAGCATCAGTGTAACCCCCTGAGCAGCCACACCTCCTTTCTGATAGCACACAGATTACTGCTGTAGAAAGCAGTCTGTTGATTAAAAAATCATTATAGCCTCATTTTACATTCATCATCGTATGGAGTGAATGAAGGTTATTTGAAGCAAACAAAATTTGTCTTATCAGATTATCTAGTTATGTAGCAATCTGGGCTAATTCATTGGGAGCAGAAAAGCCACATAATGGTATATATAATGGGGAAAGTTTTCTGTTCATTGGAAAAAAAAAAAAATAAAATTAGCAGCTTCAGAAATAGCCCTGAGTCAGACAGCTAGCCCTATTATTCTGGCCCTTAGAAGCTAATGTATTATGAACAAGTGCCAAATATTTCTGTGTAATGCAGAGGAGATTAAATGGAAGCTTCTATTTTTGAGATCCTCTTTGTAGCATACATGTAATCAACAGAAAGTTCCAGATAACAAGTAATACACGGATAGTCCTGCTAATTATGAATAATAATGGAAATGGTTACAATCTGAGCACTGTACCTACCTGAGGGGTTAGCAACACCTCCAGATCAACAGGCAAGGTTTGGAAATGGATTTGCAAAAAGTCAAGCAAGTTTATATTTCAAGGAGGATGCAGGAGCACAATTCAAAGCAGTTTTGCTCCAAATCCCCCTCCTTGCTCCAGGCAGGAGAAAACTCCTCACAGGGCTGGATGGACTGGTCAAGAAATTTACACAGTAAAATTTACACTGGCCCAGTGAGGGCCAGAAGCTGCAGAAAGAGCTGACTCTCCCAAACCTTGACCTTGCTTTTGTAAGAGCATCATTTAAGAGCCTTTTCTACTTCTAAATCAGAAACAGGCTGTCTTCTCAATAGGTATTTGTTGCTTATTCTTAAATAAAACTGACAGACACACCTTGTTCCTATAGGTTTTGAAATGTTTGCATGCTACTTTAAAAATAAAATTCCTTGTGAGCCTAAAAGTTGGGGGACTTTGAAAGATTTTCCCAATATTTCATTTCCTGGGAGTTGTTTTCCTCTGTGCTTCAAAATAATTTCTTAACAGAAGTGTTTTTTGTACATGAAGATGGTTCTTTAAGGATTAAATCTTTAAAACTTGGTTGAATTGAGTTTTGCTTTTAATGATGGAGGAGCTGTAGCTTAGCTTTTGAATTACAAAACAATCATAACATTTAGTAGCAGAATTATCTTGTATTAGCTATTTCTGAACATGTTGATTTTGAAAGATAAAAATTCTGGAGTTTTTCCTTCTGCCACATAATCTAGATATTAGTTCTCACTCAAAATGTATTTACACTCTTTTTCTTTCCCCTCTGAGCAATCACCAGTTATGTAAGACTTGCATCATTCTGCCCCAGTGAAATGTTGTGAAGGCCAATATTCATGTGAATTTGGCTCTCAAAGTCTCACCAGATGCTTGAATAAAGTTTGTCTCTTAGGAATCTGTGCATGACTAGGGAATACTCACATGATCCTGTGTGCTGAGATTCTGGTGTGCTTGCAGAGGATGCCACAACCTGTCCAGAGCATCCTACCTGGAGCTAGTGTGTGAGAGGAGCAGGAGGTCAAAGTCTGGGAGGGCTTTTTTTTCTCCTCCCCCAGTGTAGTAGCTGCTTGAGCTATTCTCATCCTGAAGGAGCCTTTGTTTCAGGTGCTGAGGCTTTATGGATAAAGGTGCATATTCTGAAAGCAGGGCTTTTTCTGCAGCTCCCTCTGATTTGTTTGGGGTTCTGGGAGGGGTTCCATCTCCTGTGTCTCCCAGGGAGCCCCTGCAAGAGGAGGTGCTGATGTTGTTAGACTCTGATAAAATCTGACATTTAACTGGCTCACAGAAATTCTCCAGGGAATTTCCAGAGGGTAATTTACTCCCTTAGCTGCCTGGTTATCTTAACACAATACTGAGTGTTATCACTGCTGTCACTGAGGCAGCTACTGTGGTGTCAAGCCAAGGAGGAGCAGCTGGGGGAACTTTGCAGATAAGTCTATCAAATCCCTGGAACTGGGCTTGACCATAAAGCAACATTCTTTGTCGAGTCTGGGAAGCACTCTGGAGAGGTATTTGCATCTAAACTTGTTTCTTCTTCTGCTTAAGACCCTTTATTATTTTAAGTTCAAACTGCTTGTGACGTTGATTCCTCCCTTGTGGCAGCTCTGCTGTTACAAGCAGGAAGTTTGCCTCCTGTGGAGCTCCTCTTTACCAGCATAATTCCCTTTTCAAGAGGGCTGTGCACACCAAACATATTCTCTAGATGTGCCTCCTGTCATCAGCTCTCTGCTCAAATTGTTCATTACCATGTTTCTGACTCTTGTCTCCCATCACTGATTGTTTCTGAACAAAGATCAGGATGTCTTGCATCGTGGCAGGCACCCAGTGAAATATGGATTTCTCCAGTGGTGATGTCTGGCTAAGTAATGCTGCTGTTGCATGGATTAAATTTGAATAACACATTGTCTTCCAAGTTTTTTTATGCCATCAATTTGGTGACAAGACACAGGAATGAGAAGATCAAATCACAGCTACACTGAAGATGGAGTTTCAGTCCCTGAAATGCTAAACCAGCAGCTGTGATCCCATGAGACTGAGTCCTGGATAAGTTGGTTTTTGGGTGGTTTTTTTTTTTCATGGTCTGGTTGAGAAACCTTCCAGGGCAGATTAAACCAGGCACTGAACATCTGTAAAATCTTCTTGGTGGAAGAAGCCTTCTCACTGTTGGAATTCCATGTACAATCTGGATACTCCCTTCAGCCCCAGGAAACCCCCACACACCCAAAGCATTGGCTTGACCTAAAAGCCCCAGAACTTTTTTTCTTTTTAAGTGAAGTTCTCTCAAAGATTTGATTTCACAGAATCTTTGTCATGTCTCTTCCTTATGAAATATGCTTTGGACTTCTGCTTTGTGTCTAGAAAGTATCTGGGTACCAGTGGTAGCTGAAAGCAGAAGCAGATGTGGTCAAATCATCTGACCCAGGTTGCAAACCATTGTGCCCATCAGAGCTGTGAGTTTTACAGCTGAAGCAATTTGATGCTCTTAATTTTCATCTAAGGGGCATTCTGAGTGGAAATGCTCATTATCTTTTGGGTTTTTTTATTTTATTTTTTTTGTGGTGGCATCAGCAGTTTATATTTATATATTTTTATTAATTTGTGTGCAAGTGTATGCTCAAATCTGCCATCTCTTGCCTAACTTTTCTTTCTTTTCCTACTTTGGTGTGTAGTAGATGCTCTAACCTCCAGATATCCTTCCTTACTGACAGATGGAAAATGTGCTCTCTGAGAAGAGAGAATGGCAAAGCAAAACCCAGAAGAGCTCCAGCTAAAAGCAATGGAGAAGTTTACAGCTGCAAGCATGTTCTCAAACACAACCAACTGTTATTTGTGTGGGGCTATGGCTTTTCCCAAAATTCCACAGCAGGAGGATGTCTGATCTCACTGAGTTTCCTAAAGTGTGGAAAGGAAAGGAGTTGTTTTCTAGTCTGTCCTAGCAGATTAAGGTTGGTATGCTGGACTTTAGAGATCCATGCTGTTTAACTCGCCCAGGGTGTGCAGAGCCTTGGCTTTTAGTTTAGAGGGACCAATGGCCTCAGAAGTAGCTGGGAATTTTTAGTGTGTGCTTCTTACAGAATAAATTGAAATTACTCAACCATTTATTGTGCTTACTTTGGTTAAGGAGTGCAAGTCCTTGCCTATACTGGAAAGCTAAATTGTGAGCCCTCTTTACTTGGCTCCCTCAAGATTAAAGGCAGCAGGAATTAATGGTCAGGATATTTTGGCCTAGAAAGATTAAGATCTTTTTTCCTACCAAAGCCTCTGCATAAATATAGTCAAATCCAGAATCAACATATGCTATAACTCAGCAAAAGCACAGATGTCTAATCACTGGTGAATATTTTCACTTCTAGTAGTTTTTGTCTTTGGTAATGGCATCCATCTATATGAAAGTCAGGACTTGTCTGCTTCCCTTTATCACATATTTTTCTTTGTCTGCTTTCCTCTTATTTATCACATATTTTTATTTCTGTAGGAGTTTTTAATCTGTGAAGTGCAGCTCTGTGTGTGCTGCACTCCTGTTGTTGCAGACCATCAGTACAGTCACTATCCTCCTCCTCTGCAGCTCAGCCCCTTTTCCAAGTTCCAAAGTGGAACATTTCAAAGCTGCTATAAATTTTCTGGAGGTAAACATGAGCTGAAGATGAATTAAACACCGAGGCTTGGCATGGACACCTCGTGCTCTTATTTTGATTCTATTATCATGTGAAACTACCAAAAAAAAACCCAGGACAAATCCTGCTCCTCTAGTCAAAAGATGGCACTTGGAACAACTTTTGGTAACTGGGAGCAGGGAATAGCTGCAATTAAAAATGAATGATACTGTCCAGCTACAGCTTTGCTAGAGGTTTAAGAACACAGAAGGAAAATAAAGTGGGGACCTGAGTGCATAACACCCTTAAACTACCAGGCTGGCATCCTCAGGGGAGGGGTGAACTGTAATGTAATTTTTATATGTGCTACAGTTATCTCTGGTGTCTGGAAGCTGCTGCTCTTCTCTCAGCTGCTCAGTAGTAAGAAGCTGTGGTTTAAAAAATAAACAGAAATAGAAGGGCAGGACTAAATCCTGCTCTCCAAAATCTCTCTGCAGTGCACCTGATGTCATGGAGCATTCTCTGACCCTAGTAGCAATTCCTCCAGCATTTCTGTATGAAGATGCTTTGGAAAGGTCTGTGCCTTGTGCAGGGTTTCAGCTGTTCCAGTCGTATGTTGAGTTTTTAGCAGACCTGTCATGCAAACAGGTTTCCTGGCTACAAAAAGACTTCCTCTTGAAGCCTGTGGGACATGTTTCTCTCGTGGTGCAGCCCCTCTGATGTGGTAAATCTGTCTGGGAAATGGCAAGCTGGAGATGCCTTGTGTGCAATGTGGCTGCAGCAGCTGGAGCAGAGAATGGGGCTGGGGGACAAAATCTCCCAGAGGGCAGTTTGCAGGAAGATCTTTGTGTCTGGAGAATCTCAGTAATGAAGTTTTCTTGATTTAAACACTTGGTGCCACTTCAGGGTGAGACTTGTGCATGTGAGAGGAATGGGCATCCTAAATCTTCAGGGACAGGAACCTGGGGGGTTCAGTTGCTAAATGCATTTAAGTGAAATAAAAATAAATTTTAAAAACTTAATTTAGTATGCATTCTATTTATCAAAGTGTCTTTCTGGGAAATTCCTGTTTAAATAATAATCAATTATGAATTTAATCTTCAGGAACTTGAACACTGTTGAATAATGCTATAGAGATAAAAATGGTGGGATATTGAAGCAGTTTTAAAGTAGAATGCAGCTTTTATTTGATGTCTAGCTTTTATTTTATAGCCCAAAGATATCCAATTTGTGTTACGTGCAAATAAAACTGCAAGTAACTTATGTTTAGGGGGAGGAGAAAAGGAAAACAAAATTGGGACCATATGTTTAGACCTAAGTTATTTCTGCTTTCACAAATGGTTTGTTGTGCAGCTTTTTCAGGCTTCTCCCAGATAACTGGTTGGTTGATGACAAGAAGGGATTAAATTAGGATAATACACCCTGCATTATTAAAAAAATTAAGTATATTTCTGGCTAAAAATTAGTTGTCACCTTAAAGAATTTTTGGTTTAGGTTATTAAAGCACTCAGTAAAGACTGGCCACCCTGGGGAGACATTTGTTAATATTTTATTCCATGTAAGCATCTGGATTCAATTGAGTCAAAGAAGGTTGTAAGTGAAAACTGGCCTCTCTCCAAGGCACTGCAACAGTTGTCTGGAGATTTGAATACTTCATTTGCATTACTCTTCTGAGATAAAATTTACCATCAATCCAACTCATTGAGACCCACTGAGTGCCCTTTCATACCAAGGATCTTAAAGTAGAAAACTCAATCCAAGCTCTGCAGGGCTTGTAACAGGGATGGGCACAAACATGGCAGGAGTTGGCTCCCCTTTGGCCAACTGCCAGCTTATTTCCTCCAGGAGTAAATGATTTGGGATCTTTTATGGCCAGCTAGAGAAGTACCAAACGTGGTGCTGCTGTGGAACCCTGCTGGCAACATCCCCTGATGCTCCCCTTGCTGACCCTGATGTGGCACCCAGCTTGGTGCTCAGTTAGTGAACAGCTACAGTTCCTTGCATGCAGTGGGAAGGTCAGAGGGGGTGGGCTGCCTTGGTTGAATGCAGGTTGCATGGTGTGCTCATCCTGAGGTTTGTAGACACCATGGGAAGCTCTTCCCAGTGCCCCAGCAAAGCCTCTGGGAAGCAGGGGATGGGGAGAGCTCCAGCTGAGCATCTGCACTTCAGCCCATGGGAAGTTTGCTGGCTTTGAGCATCAACCACTGCAAGTTAATTTCCTACCCTGGCTCCTGGCAGCTCTGCAGGGCTTTGTGGCAAAGAAATCCTTGCATTTCAGTTCTGTGTCAATGCCTTTCAGGGTGGAAAGGTGCCATCTGTAGGGGCTGTGTTTGTGGAAAGGGTTCCCTGGGGTTTCACCAAGCACCATTCATAGATATTAGGGGTTGGAAGGGACCTAGAAGATCATCTAGTCCTTGCAGCCTCCTAAGGAATGCAGTCAGCACTGTGCCTCTGCTTGGACTCAGCCTGGGCACAAACCCTGCATCCTGCTTCCAAGGAGTCAATTTTTGGGGTGCAACTCAGTTGCCAAAACAGAAATGTCCAGTGTGTTGTGAGGATCCAGGATGCTTCACTCCTACCTTGGCTGCCTGTGCTGAGGGAACAGAGCTCCCTGATGCTCTCTGGTCCAGGGTAATGCACTTCAAAATAGTTTGAAGCAGGGTGTGCTGCACAATCATCTGAGCTGCTAGATGGTCCAGGGGTGATGCCAGGATCCTCCACCCAGCAGAGGGGATGTTCAGAGCCAGCCAGTGCCTCAGGCCAGCTCCTGATGTGTTTGCTCACATCTGTTGTCTCCTTTTTCCTCAGGTTCCAATGCTAGAGGAAACTGTAGAGCATTTACCACCAGGAAAGAGAAAGTGTGAAACTAATAATGCTCAGAAAACAAGCAGTAAAGTGGAATGCAGAGTTTGCAATGTTGGGTTTTGCTGCAGTATCTTTTATAGTTGCATGGTGCAGCAACATGGGGGAGCAGAATATGGATGCAGTTTCCATTCCCTGGGGCTCAGCTATGTGGATATTGCTTCTTGTGGACCTTAGATGGGTTTTTTAATATATATACATATTAGAAGCATGGAAATACATTCACTTTTTGAGTGTCCCTCTGCAATTTTCCTTGGCTTGAGACATCCATGATTTTTAGGGCTGATGTTTTCCAAATGAAAAAAAAAGTGATTTTATTTTATTTATTTATTTTTATTATTTTCTCAAACAACCTCTCCTGTATCCTAAAGTAAAGGGTGCAGTGTCAAGGTTGTTCTTGGCCTCCTTCCCAATTTGTAGTGAAGGTCTAGGTGACATTGGGACCCAGATCCCTGTAGGGGGATGTGGGTGCATATGTGGGCTGTATAACCCAGAATAAATCTTTGTTTCAAACACAATTGATCTTCTTCTTGGCCTCTACATGATTGTGCTGCACTTTGTCTCTTCCTAAATGATGTATTATAAAAGGGACAGATTCTTCTCTGCCTGTTTCCTCCTGTGACTCTTGAATTCATGTAGTATTTTTATTTTTAAGCCTTTTTCAGGTTACTCAGAGGTATAATAGACTAAGATTCTGAAGTTTGTGGTGAGCTGGGCCAGCCCACAGATCAATTGGAAGAGTATTTAGTGAAGTAGGCAGATACCTGTGAGCCTTTCAGGCATCTAGTTAACAAACAAGAACAGAGCAGTTCAAAATGGTGCATTCTTTATTAGAAGCTCCTTAAAAGAAGCACCAAACAAAATCACACACACAAATAAAACCCCCCATGAGAACAACAAGAAAAAACCCTTTTTGTGCTCTCAGTTTTTGGTTTGATTAGTTGGGTCATTAGGGAGTCTCACTGTCCATTAGAAAATATTGCCACTGACAATATTTCAGAGAGAAATTTCTTTTCCATTTTTATGCAAGGACTGTATTTTCTTTTACTGAATTGCAGAGTGGTGTGGTGGTTTTTTCTCCAAGATAGTTTCTCATAAAAGCCTTTTTTTCTTTTTTTCCACTAATTTTCCTATAATATTATGGAAGAGCTCCACCAATGGTATTGATTAGAAGCCTGCAACACTAGAGCTGGTTGTTCTTGAACCCCTCTCCTCCCAGCAGCAGTGACAGCTTCTGTGGTTACTTCCTGAAGCATCAATGAAAGCAGAATGAAAAGGACAGGGATTCTTAGAGTCAGGGCATTTCCAGCTCTAGTCTTGCTTCCCTTTATTTCACAAAGCTGTCATGGGCTGAAACCCTCCCACTTGGGGTTGGAGAACCATCCAGAACAAAGGCTGGTGTTCCATGGATGGAGTGAGGAGCTGGCTGGGCTGGTTCTCCCACCCCTCTCTCCACACAAGCCCCTGCTCCTCAGCTTGCATTCCCTCCCTGGCAGAGAAGCCAGCAGCACTTAGACACCATCTCTGAACAGCTCCCTGGCTCATTTTACTTTTCACTGCTGTCTTTCTGTCTCTTTCTGCAGCAGCTTAAATGAGGTCAGAGATTTTGGGCCTGCACTGCAGGCTAATGCAGCTAAGAAACCTTGTCAGCAGCTTGGGCTGGGGGCTTAGGGGTCTGCAGTCCCCATCCTGCATCTAGGTATCCCTTGGTGGGGGAAGAAACCAACACCATGACCTAAACACCACCACACCAACAAAGCTGAGCTGCTTAAAAACCATATTGTTGGCTGAGTGCATGCTGGAGCAAGCTCCAGGCTGATTTATTGCCCATGGTCTGGCTGGTGAAGCTCCTCCAAGTGCTTGAGGAAAGCAGCTGGGGGCAATGGGGGGCATTCTGCTGCTCTCAGCTGCAGGTACCATGCAGGGCCCCATGCAGTGTGAGCTCAGAAGCAAGCAGAGGTTGCTCCAGCACAGCAGCCCAAGCCTTTGCTTGCCTCTGGATGAACACCCCCCCCCCTTGGAACTGTGCTTTGGGAGCTCAGTGTGAGCAGGAGTTTGTTTCATTGGGCTCTTGTCAATATTAACTAGGAGAAGGCTGATGTTTGCACCACCTTTCTTGTTGAAGCACAGAACCCTTGATTATCCTCATGTATTCTTTTGAGGTGACATCATCCCTCTGCTCTTATTTTTTCTATATATGAATAGCAGGAAAAAAAATCATTGTTTCTAAAATTGGGTAAGGTATCACTTTAAGATCTTCACCAGGTCTCTATTTGGAGGTTTAAATTTAGAAACCTATGCTGTCATTTAAAAAAAAAAAAGTTGCTTTTCATCATCTTTCCCTCTGGCTCCCAGGAGTCAGTCTCAGTGTAGCAGACACTGCATTGCCATTTCCTTGTTAAGTCTGGGACAGCAGAGCTATGACACTTCCCCAAGTCCTGATGTCCTTGTTAATATTGTTTTTTTTTTTCTGGGAGTGGAGGTAAGGCTTACGTAGGAAGTGTCCTAGTTTCCAGCAGGAAAACTCCAGAAAAAACCAGAAGTTTGACAGTATTGATATTTATGAATCCATGCACACTGCAGCATGGCAGAGCTTTGTGCAAGATGGGGAGAAAATGCCCAAGTGTGACAGTTTGAGAGCCACTTGTAAAACATTCCACTGCTGCTTCTGAAAGAACTTCAAGAGTCATTTATCTGAGATGCACCTGACTAGATGTGAGGGCTAGAAACCTCTTGGTGGTTTCCAGTAGCAGCAAGACACTGCCATACTGGGGATCATTCAGCTGAACCAGGAGGCTGAAGGATGCTGCACAAGGCCAGGCTCAGAGAACAGAGTTGTTTGAACCTGAAGCTGGTGAATGGGAACCATCTATTTACTGGAAAAGCCAGAGGGTCTCTTCCTGGGGGGTGTACAAGGGATGAGAGACAATGAACACAACCTGGAAATTACAATGATACAGGAAATATTTTCCCTGTGAGGATGAGCAAGCACTGGAACAGAGAGCCAGAGAAGTCCACGTGGAACCATCATGTTTTCACCAAGGGTTTGACCTGGCCAATCAAAATATCTCACAAATATATTAATATTATAATACTATATCTTTATATTATAATATTTTCTTT
>JAOEGS010014489.1:0-12093 GCA_025447755.1 Corythornis vintsioides
CTTTTCTTGACCAAGGCTTATGTTGCAATTGCTCCAAGGTCAGAAGCTGCTCTGAACTGCCAGCACGTGAATCCACATTCTTCCATAATTAACCTTTTATTTAAAATAAGAATTTTTTAGCTAATGTGGAATTGAAAATAACTGGATAAAAATACCTCGACAATGGTTTCTCTGTGTTGAACTCACACTTGAGCATAACTTTTGGGCATGGCTTAACAACAGACATGATCTATAGTGACTTAAAGGGCAGCTTTATATAGTTTTTCCCTTACCTTTGCATATTGCTTAGGAAACCAGGGGAAGGTTGAGAGGCATATAATACTGCTGTGCTTTGTCAGTTGTTCTGTATTTGTGTGATTATGCAGTTCTAATATATCTATGATTGTCGTGTCTTGGTTCAGTATAGGAAGGAGGACTAGTAACTTAAAAGGTCTGATTGAGAACTATACGTTCTGATCATTACTTATACCCTCATGTGATGACACTAAACTAGCAAACCACTTTTCTTGCTACCCTTTGCAGTTAGAGAAACAAAAATAGAAAAATTAGATCATAGTTGCAGAAAAATGAAGATTTTGAGCAAATAGCAGGTATATCAAATCCAGGTGATTGTGTATATGGGGAATCTCACCTGCATTTTTAAATGAGTTCAGAGGAGTTTGGTCTGTCTTAAAAGACTGTTCTTTGGCATCTTTGGCATTTCAAATCTGTGACTTCTGATGTTGGTGTTTTCCATTCAGTGTTGATAAGATATACAAAATGTTTTATATATTTTATATATTTTATAGATTTTGATATACAAAAATGGCACATTTTTAGAGAAAAGATCTGATCGAAGCAAAGTGGTTAAAAAAATTTCAAGCAAACCTTTTGTGTGCAAGGAGGAGAACATAGTGAGCAGTAAACACAAAGAAACACAGGAGAGATTAACATTCAGATGTCACTGTGCAGACCACACCATGCTAATGTACTGGTAAGCCAAGAACGTTCCGATTGATGGTAACAGTGTTCCTCAACAGCTTTCCATCCTTGCATGCTTCCATGCAGGACATATGTCCAATGATCTATTTCACTAGAAAACTAAAATGCTGCTTTTTTTTCTTCTCTTTCTGTAGAGTTGGAAGGACAGATAGGTAGGTTGCTAGATATTGATCTTAACCTGATGTATTTTAAGTAGATTTTCAAGCCCACTTTATACAAAGCTAGTAACTCTAATGTATGTTTTGAGCTTTCCATTGCTGGAGGTATTTAAAAAATGTTTGAGCATAAAATTAGTTCTGTATATGTCTATAAATACTGTCTATGGAGATGGAGCTCTGTCTTTTTTTATCCTGCATCTCAAAGTGTTGTAAAAACTTTAAACCTAAATAAAGATGAGATTCACAGAACACTGCCTAGAAATCAGGGGTGCACTCTGCCTATTGTGAACAGAGCTTTTGGAAGTTTTTATTTTAGAGCTACTTTCTAAAACTGAAAATGAACTGCATACATCAATGACAGGCAATGAATGCAGAAATAAAAAAGCTATCAGCCTCCACTGAAATGCTGCCACCTCTCAAGTAATGACAGCAATTTTCCATATGCAGCAGCACATTACAGTATCATCCCTCATTTTAATATTTGATTTTGAAGATTCATGTTTCTGATATTTATGACAGATGTAAATCTGAGAAATCCAGATTTGTAAAATGATGGACTTGGTGCCTAGAGTTAGGCTTTTGTGCTTCTTTGCTGCTAAATGACATTTCCTTTTTTTCAAGGAAAAAAATATTCTCCTGTCTTAATGTGAGTCTTCCCAGATGGTAATGTCTTTAGGTGGTTTCTCTGATGATGCGTTACAAAGTTCTGTGGTTTATCCTGGATATTAGTGGAGAGTAGATACACTACATTCATTTTATAAAAAAAAAAGAAAGTGCTTTTTTTCTCTCTTAGGTGATACCAACAAAACTAACTGCTTATAAAGCACTTTTGTTCTCTGTGGAGGCATCATTCTCAGGCTTCTCTGTGTTGTGGCCTTGAAGAATTTCAGGACTAGAGGAGCTGGATCTGTTTCTATAGGATTACCACTAATGGGTCTGAATGAAATAAGGTCTTCATTTCCAATCTCCAGCAATGAGTTAAAAGCTGAATTTTTGCCTTGCTGTCATGCAGCTTTACTTGTGTGAAAAATTCAAAGCTGTGCAGAAATGCTGTAGGTGACAGATTCAGCAGGATGCTGGTGCTTGAGACGCTGCTGTGCCAGGCTCCATCACTGGAGTGGGCACCAGAGCAAAAGGCAGCAAGGTGTCAATTTCCACCACGGTGGTGGTGCTTCTTCTTTATCAACGCTGCTAGAGTATTTGTTGTAAATGATATCATTTTATTGCAAAGCCATATGTAGGTGACCCATCATTAGACAGTGACGATGGAGATGGTCAGCCCAGTTAAGTGACAGGCTACCACAGATACCTCCAAAGCTGGGAATGCCTTCCTGGAGCTGAACTGACCTGTAGGTGATCAAAAAAGACAAGCACCTGCTTCTCAAAAATTACATGAAACTCATCAAAATGCAGAAGGGTGTTCCCTTTTGTTCAATGGATTAACATTCACCTTGATTGCACTGTGCTTTTTGTGAAACCTGAATGCTTAATCTCTGTGTTTGATTTATTTCTCTATGCATTTTTTCCTTGTCTATTGTTTTGTTTGTTGGTTGGGTTTGGTTTGGGTTTTTTTTTTCTGATTTTGTCTGTGTTTGGGGATATGTTTCTGAGCAGGATTTTCAGGTTTTAATTTTGCTTTCCAGTAAAAATTATGCTTGAAACATTTGTTCCCAAAGCAGAGATTGAAAAACAGTTGGTTTTGTTGCTTGTACAGGTTATGAACTGGCCGTATTGGCATCTAAAGAGGATATGAGTAATTCTGTGTTAGCTGAGACTTTCTCTTATCTGGACTATTTAACATCTAAGGATGAGATTGAACTGGTGATGCAACTTTTCTCTCAGTGGAGACCTTCATTTGAATCTTACCTCTTTTCTTGGCTTCTGATGTTCTTAGCATCTAAGGGAGTTTGATCTGTTTTGTATTCTGCTGAATATGATTGCTGTTAGTCTGAATCATTTGGAGACAAAGGTTTGGTCATCATGGCTCTTTAGGAAGCTACCATAATAAACGTAAGAATGGAAAAGGGATGACTAACACAGGAGAAAAACCCAATAAAATCCTTTGCCTTTTTAGCTGACAACATAATAGAGGAAATTTTGTATTATTGGTGTTCAGTGATGAACAGCCATAGACTTATATTTCTCCTCTGCAGGAGCATAATGAAGGTCTTAGGTTAGAAGACAAACCACAATGACATTACTTAAAGGTACTCTAGGGAACTTTCCTACATATAGGGCAAAATATATATCTATATATTTACTTTTACATATAACTATATTTTAAAATTTAAGTCAGCACTGTGCCTGGGAGAATCACAGTGAATAATTGCTATTAAGAAAATAAAGTGAATAATACTGTACTTCTTTCAGCTCAGCCAAATCCTATGCAGCTAGTGAGATAATACTCAGCCTGGATATGTTTTTCACCTTAAAGAAACACAGTAAACTCATGCAAAGAAATATAAATAATATCTCTAGATTTGATGATTCCAAAGAATGGTTGGAGGAGAAAGACTGAAGATGAAAGGTGTAAACCTTTTGACTCTTTCATGGATATTAAGTTAGCAGTCTTCAAATAAAAGCATCTTGGCTTTATAGATTCTTCTATATGCATTAGTCTTCCTGCAACTGGATGTGGGGGAATTAAAAATTATTCCATTTATCATTGGAAAACAACAGCTTAAAAAAAGCCCTGAATGATAAAGAAGATTGATTTGATATAATTTTACAGAGTTATGGGGCTTACAAGTCCTTGACAGATCACAAAAGCAAAATCTGGACCATGCCAGGCAGATGTTTGTCTGAACTGCACTTACAAAAACTCTAATGAAGCAGCATAGTATCAATGCGTAGGTGTTCTTGGGGTCCAAGTGCAGGACAAAGTTTTCCTTAATCTCTTCCCTGTAAATTTAGATTATTTCTTTTTATCTTTCCTACCATACAGAAAAAAATTTAATTGCCTGCCCCTTAATGCTGACAATACACAGTATGTCTGGAGAATGGAATAAATAAATAAATAGCAAAAGTTCTATAATGCCATTATTCTACAGGGAAATATAGTCCAAAATACAGTAGATAGAAAGATTGTATATAGGGAAAGACACAAGAGAAATTGGATAAAACTAGGATGATTAATGCAGGGAGTTGACAAAGATCAATCAGATGCTTTATGCTAATAGATCAAACAGAAAGTAAAACCTGAAAAGCAGTAAATATACATTAAAAAAAAATCTCTGCTGTGGAACTTGCCACTGCAAGATAGAAATGCTGAAAAAATTATTTTTGAATAACAGATAGTTATTCTGAATACCAGAAGAGCCTGTTGTTTTTTTTTTTTTTAATCATTATTGTTTTTTCAAGGAACAAAATCTTGTCCAGACTTTCTGAGATTTAGCAAATGTGTTGATTAAATTGAAAGACAAAAGACTTACATGTTAGCCAGTGAGGCGCAGTCAGAGATAGGGCAGCTGTAAATGTTTACCTACTGTGCCTCATTTAAATGTTAAATATTACTTTCCAAATCAGTAGGGAAAAGGTCACCTCTGCCTTTCCACATCATGGGCAGGCTGGCTGCACAGGACAAGGGATGAGTGTGAGCAGCGGAGATTGTGGTCAGAGGATACGGATGGATGGTGAGCAGCGGAAGCCTGTGGTTAAATGCAATCCTTTGCTAGCAGACGAGGAGCTCAGGCCTGCTCAGCAGTGCTGGTGGGCAGGTCTCTGGCTGTGTGTCACCCTCCCCTTGAGCCTTTGTGCAGCCGGCAGCAGCACAGGGTTCGTGGCTTTCTGAGCACTACGTCCAACTTAAAAGTTGTTTGAATTCAGAAGATCCCCAGTAGGAGCTTCTGCAGTTGTTACAGAAGTCATTAGACTGTCTATTTGAAAAAGCAGCACCTCAGTGCTCCCACACCTGAACCCATAAGGCTCCTGGTGAAAGGACTCGTTACCTTCCCTTCTCCTCTGCAGTCATTTTCATCAGGCAGCATTGTTGGAGGGTAGCTGTGGATTACTGAGATCTGCTTTCAGCTCTGCGAGCTGCCGCGTGCTTAGCAAAGAGCGATGGGAGGATGCAGCATCATGCCCAGGGCAGCCAGAGAGACCAGAGCTGCCTCACGGCTCTCAGTATTCATCCTCCTTACTCACTAACTCCACATGGAATCATACCTGAAAATCCTATTTGTCAACAGACGTGTGCTAAACAGGTAAGGTAGCAATTGGGAGCCGCTGGCAATTTACATGCAGGATGCCCTCGGACGCCTGCAAGTACCTGCTTTAGGATCCCCAAAGAATGTTTGAACCTAAGAAAAAGTAAAAGTCTGCTCTCCATCTCGAGCGTTTGTTCTCTGATTTTGCTAATGTCATTCAAAGCATGAGCCTGTGGAAGATGGTAACATGTCCAGTTCTGCTGTGAGCAGAGGCCCTTGTATACATGAGTGTGTCTTTCTACTCCTTCTCAAGTCTGAGGGATTTGAAGTGACAGCACTGACACAGACAGTACTGAAGGCTGCTTTGTTCTGCTGCTGCTGTGGTGGATTTA
Organism: Corythornis vintsioides; assembly: GCA_025447755.1. Lineage (NCBI taxonomy): Eukaryota > Metazoa > Chordata > Aves > Coraciiformes > Alcedinidae > Corythornis > Corythornis vintsioides. The sequence continues at coordinate 5,677 of JAOEGS010014489.1, forward strand.
TTTAAGATCCACTGTTTGTCGTTTTAATTACAGGTAAGCCAAGGAAGTGATGATTAGGAAAAGATAATGTAACAGTTTAGGCTGAAGCTTCAGACTCAGTTTCAAGGTAAAACAGCTTACCCCCTGCAAGCTATCTTATTCTCATGTGGCAGGCCAGCCTGGAGAGATTGCCATGAGCCTGGTATTTCTCTGGGCCACAACTGGGAAAAACTGGACAAAAAGCTTTGTTTTAGTGATCGATTAGAGGCTGTGCTGAGGCTTCAGGATCTACTGCTCTTTCTCAGTGAAGCTCATTTATTTTCCTACATCAAGAAATGAAAACTTGCTGTTTCATGACTTCATTGGGTTGGGAGGAACTTTGAGTCCAGTCCCTCTCACATGTAATTATGCAGAGTATATGTAGGAGTTTACTGTAGTTTGTTTCTTCAGTGTCATCCTGCGGCTTCCATTTATCTTCTGCATTTGCTGTGGGCAACCAGTGTGGTTGAACATCAAGCAGATGACTTTCCAGCTGCGGGGTAGTTTCTGGTTTGTTGGTTTTGTTTTGTTTTTTTTTCTTGGGCTTCTTTCTTTGCTCTTCCAATCCCTAATGTGTATCACTACAGTAGATGTCTTTCTCATCATTCTTTGTTTCTCCTATACATCTGATAAGCCTCAAAGGAAGATACCTGAATGATTTTCATTGCCTGTTATTCACATGTCCACTACTCCTGGGAAGGACTGCTTTAGAAGCAGCTCCTTGTTCTGGCTATTACCACCACCCTTCTAATTGCTAGCAGAAATGTTAAATATCTAAAGTACAGTGACACAGTCTTTACATAAAGCCATTCCTGGTGTTATCTCCTTCATGTGTGTGCTTATCCTTCTCCACCTTGGTGCTGACAAAAAGAGAAAAAAAGCCCACAAAAGCTCTCTTAGTCTTCTGTCTTAGATTATGGAGTCAATATTCAATATTTAGCCATGGTGAAAGCAAATATCTTTTTTTTTTTTTTTTTTTTTTTTAAGCATTTGACTTATCTCAGTTCTCTGCAAATACTTCCTTTTTAACCTGGAGAAAAGGAGAGCTAACGTGACCAGGTTAGACAGAGCTCTTGGTGTGGCATGCGTCTAACTTGAGTGGAAGGTGAGGGAATTGGCCCATAAGAAGTTAACATCTTAAAAGATCTATTCCCCTTCCACTAATTTACATACCCATTGAGGAAGAAGTAGTACAAATGTAAATAAAAGCTCTTGTTTTTTGTCTCTTCCTGGAGGAGGCAGACAGGACATAGCAGACAGCTTTGCCATACAGATTGAGAAAAAAACTGGTTTTGTAGCATACTGTTGCAAATTGTCAAGGAAACTGTTCTGGATGTCAAAGACATGAATGATCAACTAGAAAGCGAATGTATTTAGGGGGTTGTTATAGTAATGTTCTTGTTAATGGTCAGTTTGGACTGATATGTTGGGACATGTGCCTTAAACATTCTAATCTCAAAATCCTTGGAGAAAAAAATGTGGAAAGCCAATGTTCGTTTCTGAGCTCCAGGAGAAGGTGCTCACATCTGCAATAGTTTTTCTACTTGAACAGATTTCTGATGGAAAGCGGGTATCTTTTGGGTACTCATGGATGATAAGGTGACTGGTTCATAGGAGTAGAACCTGAGGAGCTGCAGCCATCTGCAGGAGCTGAAGTTCCTGTGGTGCTGGGCTGCTGCGGGAGCCCTCCTCCTCCCCTGCCTCAAGGCAGGCTGTGCTGGGCAAAAGGGGGAACTGTTTCCTGACTCTCAGGAATTTATCCAACTCTGTCCTAGCAGCAGCCCCCTGCCCCGGCTGCTCCAACCCACACTCTTCTGCTGGCTTTGTCAGGACAGAAACACAGCCCAGCTCCCGCCCCAGACAGCCCATGGCAGGTCCTTGGGAGGGCGGTCAGAAGTTTACAGACTCCCGGTCCTCCTGTCGCCACACCCAGCCAGCTAAAGCAAAATCCATCACCCTGTTGATCACAAGCTGGTAGAAGACAAGAGAATTAAAGAGACCGAAGGAAGTCCCTTGACATTTTAATGCGGTGAAGCAAGGGGCAGGCAGGCTTGCTTTATACAGTGCTGTCTCCCTGTGTAGAACAATTAGTGTTAATATCATAACGATAATTGTTTCTGTAAATTATTCTTAATTAACTATTTATGTAATAAGACATTTAAGGATCGGTATTTAACAATTTTGAGGATTTTTTTTCCCCCTGCTAATTGCCATCTCTGTATGTGCTAGTGACTGTCTTCTGTTCAATATTAGCTGCATGACACCGAGGCTTAAAACTTCATATGGATGATCCTTAATTAACATAAAATGGTGCATAAATAGTAACAGGTGGGTTCCTTCCCTTAGCTCTGCTGTGATTGCCTATGGCTGGTTTTTCAGTGCAGTAATGAAGCTCTAATACACATCACAGCTTGTGGGGTTGCCAGTCCTACCCGGTCTTGCCACCCCACAGTTTTCAGGTGACAATGTGCCCTTCTGCCTTTCAGATGTTAAACTTTTTTCAGCGCCAGATGTAGAAGTGCCCCTTTGGGATTGTTCTGTATCCAACTGGCACTGCAGAGTCACAACCAGAAATGGGGAAAGTATTTAAAACAAAAGCTCCTGGGCCATCAGTTAATGCTGTTATTCAGATGCAGGGAAGAGAGTAATGACTGTATGATCTCTGCCTCATTTGATGCTTCTTAATACAATTTGAAGGGGTATTGAAACAAGGTAAGCGAGTGGGAAGAGCCTGCTATGTCTTGTGCTCTTTAATTAGCTCCCCTTGTTCTGGTTTGGACTTCTTTCATCTTGCAAATGTCATCTGCTGCCCTCCTTTCTCCTCACTGTTTTTTTCTTTTTACTTGGGTATGTGAGGCATATACCAATATTTTATGTAGATAATTGGTCTAGGTTTCTGTATACTGCCTAATATAAACTGCACATTCTTGGCCTTTTTTTTTTTCCTGTGGTTTATGTTTATTGCACTTGCTCCATTGTTTTATGTGCACAGTGTGCTTATTCAGTGGGTGGTGTAGTCAGAACTGTTATATTCTATGCTTAGCATCATTAGTGTTGTTTTCCTCACTAATTTTCATCAAGCTATAGTTTAATTTACTTCATTATTTTGCAGAGTAATTTATATCTGTTGGATTTCCCTTCTGTTGCTTGTAAAACCACTAGTGTCTCAAAACACTGAGAGAACCTCAGTATTTTTAGCTCGTTTTTTCTTGTTTTTGACATGTTCTATGCATCCTAGGATTTCTGTAATACAGTTAATTAGTTAAAGCCAAGTACTGATAGCTTTGCAAGTTAATTAGCACCTTGGATCATCAGCAGTTGCACTCAAATTAATACCAGCATAAGTGTATCAGAATCTCATATTCATTTTGCATTTAGTGAAGGTGGTTTTGCAATATGATAATTTGTATTGTGTACAGAGGGTATTTAATTATAAGTGCTCTTATTTTTCAACCTATTTAAACTCAGGGTCTAAAACCTTACAGGAATTGGCTTGTTTCAGCTTGTTTAAAGAATGTGGAAAATTCAGTAAATTGTTAGGATTTATTCTGATTAAGCAAAAAATAGTATATTTCTCTACTCATTCAGTTGGAAGCTAAGTATTTATTTGACTAATTTGTTTTCTTTTTAAGTAGATACAGCTTAGGGCTCTTGATATAAATAAAAGTGACTACATGACTGAAGTAAGAAAAATAACTTTAGCCTAATCAAGCCTTAAATTATCTGGATTAGTAAAACCTACAGTAATTAAGATGCTTTGCAGAAGTAATAAGCTATTCATATTCAATCCATTGCATCCTTAAATTTTCACCACATAGGCTTTCCTTTTCAAGACTGAAAGGTGGAAAGCAGCACTTACACTGATGGTGAGCTCTGGCATATAGGAGAACAAATAATTGGAATTTCAGAAGCTCGCTATTTCGGATACAGATAATTACTATTTATTGTTGTGCCCTCAGCTGCAGTACATCAAGAAAAAGTAGCTAATAGAAATTACTCTTCTGTTAGAGATGATTGCTGTGGGAACACTTCATCGGGAGACGCCTGCACTGCTGCAGAAGACTCTACCCAAACCCTTTTGCTGAGCAGGCAGCCAGAATCTCTGCAGCAGCTCAGAGAAGGAAAGTTCCTGAAGGTGCCAGTTGGGCCTCACACCACTGCAGTGCTGCTTGGGGCTGAATGCGGTGGGGAAGCATGAGCTGCTCTGCTAGATCCAGTCTAAGCCAGCAGGTATTCCCAGTGCTCGGGTGAGGGTTTGGAGTGTGTGAACAGCGGGCAGCAGGGCCATGTCTCTCAAGAACACTGGTTGTGTCGGTGTTTTGGTTTTTTAGGAGTATTCTTCAGGGATTTTAGCATACATACTGTACCATCATGCCTTTGGTTTTCTTAGTCTAGAAAGAACCAGAGGAAATCTGGGTTTAGGCTGTTTACAGTAAGCACGTTAGGACAAATTGCCTGCCTGCTGGAGATATAGACTTTTATCAGAATTTATTGAGCAGGGTACAGGTAAATGTTTCTTTCTTTTAATCAAGGTTGATTAAATTACAATCAAGATGCCCCTGCTCCCTTAGGTACATCACAACTTTGTTATAATCTCAAATTTCACCCAGCCTTTCAAGAGAGGGTTTTATTAGCTCCTCCTAATACCCAAATAATTACACTTGACAAAGAGCTATTTGTAGAGAACATCTTGTCTAAGGAAAAGGGATTCACAAGAAATCACAGACCCTAATAAATTCTCTAGTGCTCTGTTACACGAGTTTTCCCAGTTGTCCTTGATCTTAAATCACAACGGGGTCATGCTGCTAAACAGTTGGCTGGGGGAATGACACCTCAGTTGACATAGGTGCCTCTTCCTTGGCATGATGGGGTTGAAATTTTATTCTCAATGCTTAAGTCTTGTGTTTGAAGAGGAGCAAGAACTTTTTGAGCAGACTGGTAGAAGGGAGAGGACTTCTGCACATTTCAGTAAGAGCTTTAAGGTGCAGAGTCCTCCTGCTGCTGATGGAATCCAGCCTCCCCATCCCCCTCTGTATCACACGGGGACAGATCTCTGAGGCTGAGGTTCAGAAGTCCAGCCTCCCCATCCCCCTCTGTATCACACGGCGAGAGAGACAGATCTTTGAGGCTGAGGCTCAGAAGAGCCTGTAGAGAGACCAAGACATGGGTCTGACATCCTACCCTTCTCAGCATCTGAAGTACCTTGTTCCAGGATTTGCAGCTACATTTGTCTCCAGTTAAGATACCTGAATCCTCCTGGGATTTTCACCCTTCTTTGGGCAAAAAGAAGGGTTCCTCCCTTCCTTTAAATACGGTCACTGCAAGAAAAGAGGGGTGATTTTGATTGTTGGTGCTGCTGCCCTTCTGTAAAACAGCATCATGATTGCAGGAGTAGGAGGTAAGAAACCAAGCAGGATCATTAATTCTTTAAATTTTCCACTTTTTTTTTTCATTACAGCTATGTCTAAAACAGTTTCTGAGCTTACTGTATTTCTGAAATCAGCAAGTTTTGTAGGGAGTTTTATTGCACTGACAGTTAAAAGCCTCACAAAACAAACCTGGACTATTTTACATACTTTGAAGTTGTTTATTTGCTCACTAATGAAATGCTCACTAACACCCAGCCTATCTGATTACACCTTTTCCTGGTTTAAGGGAAAGTGCCTTTACTACTGCAAACAGAGAAATTAATCATTGCTGGCTTGTTCTACAAAATACACTCTCAGCGATGGGGAAGATCTGATGTTTTTAATTTTTTTTTTTCCTCTCAAGTAAGGAAACTTAAATTACTTAAGGGACTACCTAGCTTCCACTGGTGCAATTAGATTAATGCAAGAGGAATCTTGATTTATTTCCAGAGATGAATATGTGTTTCTAGGTCAGTAACTCTATTTAGAGCAAAAGATTTTAAGATTTTTCCAAAATAAATCCAAATGTAGTGTTAGGTGTACTACTCTCCATTCAGTTTACTCTTCATCTGAGTGGTTCGGTTTTTGTGTTGTTTTTTTTTTTTGAGAAGTGTGATGAGTTCAAAAGTGTTAAAGTTCACAAGTAATAAATTAATTGAGAAAGAGGAGAAGTGAATAGGGTAATAAAATGGTGATCTTTATTCACATTGCCAGAGGACTCATGACGCACACCCTGAACCTGCAACACAAGAAAGGGAGGTAGCAGTGTTTGCCACCAGGAAAATACAGCCCAAGCAGTAGAAGTGGAAGATAGCAGTGACACATTGAAATGGGTGATGGCTTTGAATAACTGGCAGTGATACAGCAGGAAGAATTCAGTGCTGATAATGTAATACAGTGCACATGGAGGGAAAAATAACATAACCCCAGGTAAAGGGGGTGAGTGGAGGCAAGTTCGTGGGCATGGTAGAAGGAGAGCACCTCCCTTACC
>JAOEGS010014489.1:76905-107759 GCA_025447755.1 Corythornis vintsioides
TTGGACTAGATGATCTTCTAGGTCCCTTCCAACCCCTAATATCTATGAATCTATGAATCTATGAATCTATGAAATGTGAAATGATTCATCCCTAGGTACATCATTAGATGTAAAGCTGAAGATCATCCAAGCTGCTAGACAAATTCCAAGTCTGAGTAATTGTAGCATTGCTTTCATATACGGGAGTGATATTGGATTGCAAAAACATAGAAACATTTAATATTGCTATATTTTAAGCATCTAAGCATGATGGTCTTATTGTTCAAGGGATCATTTATACTAGAAGGTGGAGAATCGGGGGAAAAAAACAGGGCAGTCTTGTTTCTTTGGAAGGTTGTAAAGACTGATCAGCCAGGTTAATGTCCAGAGCACTAAGTGGCTGCCTTTGCAGGTGAAGACTCAACTGAATTTCAAACCTATATATGTGACAGGAGGCTGCAATTGTTATGTGCCTAAGCTGTGGAGAAGATTCAGTGAACAGAATTAAGATTTGCATTAATTCTCATTCATAACGAGAATTGTGGCTTCCCCACATGTGGGTGTGATTGATACGGGGAAGAAAGCAACACAGTATGCAGAAAAGAAGGAGTGGAGAAGAAGTGGTTTATGAGATCCCATCAAAGTTTTCCAGAATAACCACCCTGATAAGGATGGTAGATGGGTTTTAGGTTTCCTGCAGAGCTATAAGACATCCATACTTTACCCTCTTTGGACTCCAGCTGAACTTAGTTGCAGATGGGTGGAACAGGTTAATTTTACTGCAGAAGATGAAAGAGCTTTGATTATGCAGCTTCTTATTGTGAAAGTGCTTCTTCTTTTCCAGTTGAGTGAGACCTGTATAGGTGACCTGTTTTGAGACCAAACTCAAGGATGCCCTGAGAAAACATTTCTAGCATAAGTTAAATGTAGAGCTCCGAACTTAAAATAACCCAATTGTGCATCCTCCTTCAAGTCCACTTATCCAGGTCATACCTGTCTCATGGGCAGGGGGAAATCAGGCAGCACTTCATAAGCCCTTCCCTTCTGTATTCTGTCACTTCCACAGTCTCCTGGCATGTTTTAAGACCTTGAAATTCAGGTTTAAAAAAGGAGACAGGGAAAAGGACTGGCCATAAATCATACTGAGTACTCAGTCCCATTCTGGATGTTTTTTCATACTTTATTTTTTTTTATATTTTCTTTTTATGGTGGAGAATCCTTTACAGAATCATTTTATAGGGTCAGCTGCTGCCTACTTGGGTCCATCAGCAACATCAAAATCCCACAGCTTCAAACCCATATGGGACTCGACATGTGAAGCCTTTGTGGATTTTGTGGGATTTATATAGCTCACTGTTACTAGTTAAATTTACAAGCTGTGACTAGTTAACTCACAGTTTTTTATTCTCAAAATACAAATGGAAATGTGTTTGGTTTTTTTCTCTTTACAGGCTGTTACCCAACTAGAGCTTTTTGGGGACATGTCCACTCCTCCTGATGTAACCTCTCCCCCAGTGAGTACCCAGGGAAACTGAACTGTGCCTTTTTCTGTATGTTATTTTCAGCACATTTATTGAGCCTGTTTACAATTCAGTTCATCAGCTGTGCCAGGAGGAAGGATTTCAAAGTAGATTTTATGTTTCAAGAAAATATAACCTGAGCTGCAGATCTCCTTCCCTGGTGTTTATCAGAGGGGCATGCTTCACTGCTCTCTGTCTCTGCACTGCACTGCAGGAGGAGCCAGTTACAGCCTAATATATCATGTCTCTTTGGTTCCACCAAGCACATAACCCAGCACTGCTGTTAAAGGAGGGAAGACAAAACAGGAGAGAGTGGGCTGAATGTGTTTTGCAGGGAAAGAGTATGTTCTCAACACGTTTTTCTGTATCACAAAATGAAAACACAACAATTTTCCTATAAAGCTTTTGAACCTGACATTAAGCTTTAGGGAAGTATGAATATGAGAAAAAATGAGGCACTTGGAGTCAGGAGACTCAGATCTCCAAGGTATTCTGAAGTACATCTGGGGCTAGGTATTGAAAGCCCTGTTTCCTCATCCTTAGCTTGCTTAATTGGATTGAGTTTTTCTTTTAATGTAGACCTATGGTTCTGGTCCTGTTGGTTAATTGGAACCAATATTTATTCACTTCTCCATAAATAGTGCAGATTCTTTATTTGCATTTACTGTTTCTTACATTAATGCCTTGGTTACTGCCTTGTTGCCTAACAGAGTTGTAAGTTTGTATGTTCTAGAGAAGGAAATTTTTGTGAGTGTTTTTCATGTGATATATTACAGGCAAATTTTCCTCTGGTACAAAGTCTCTCATTTTCTTTCTTTACCTCCTGTCTCCAGCAAATTCATTTCTTCTTTCTCTTTCTTCCCTTCAAACCTGTATCTTTAGAGATCTAGATTATATGAAGGTGTCATCATGGTAATTTATTCCCATCTTCTTGCAGACTCCTGCTACTCCAGGTGATGCCTTTATCCCATCTTCATCCCAGTCACTTCCTGCTGGTACAGACATGTTTGGTTCTGTACCTTTCAGCACTGCTGCCGTACCCTCAGGTAAGAAATCTGCTGGAAATTTTGGCTTGACTCAGATTTGGTGATTGCTTCTTGGCTCTGGTTTGTATTCCATCCACAGGGCATTTAGTACAGTGGAAGCGGGAAAGGATTTTGGAGGACAGTGCTGCAGGGCAAGGCAAAATAAATCTTCAAGAGGCAGGGATAATGTTATTTTCAATTTACCCTCATTTTTTGAAACATTTTTTTTTAAATAGTCAGTAGGAGCTGAACCGTGGTTCAGCCATCTGGGTAACACCCGCTAGGTGCAGTAGCAAGAGGGAAAAAAGCACTTAGTGTAGCTTTGCTCTTTTTTCAGTAGCAATGAACATCCTGTGCTGTCTCCAGTCTCTTAGTGTGAGCCATGGAGAATTTGATTCCATTTCAAAGGTGTTCCACTTAGTCAAATCCTGGTATGTCCTTTAGACTTTATTGTGTTTCTCCAGGTGCTCAAAATTCAAAAGCTGTATGGCAATCTGCACAGACACTCAAGGCATGCAGCTTGACTGTGCTCTCTCTCTGGGATGCTCACAGCAGCACTCTCAGCTCCACTTTGGGTGAAAAAAAGGAGTAGGAGAAGTGCTCTGAATCATTCAACAGCACTTTCTAACTTCTCTGATGGGCTGCATTGCAGCATCAGAGTGGCCACTACATCCCAGAAAGGTTACACTGGTGGTGAAGTGTGCAGGGATAATGTCAGATGAATATCCTCATTGCTCAGTTTGCTGTTATAAGACGTGTAGTACAGAAGAAGCTCAGAATCTTTTTGATGTTCTCCAGTAAATACCACCAAATGTGGTATTTTTTTAATCTGAATTCATCTTGGCTCTGTCTTTTTATTATGAACTGGGGACATTTGCTTTGCTGTTCAGAGTCCCAACAGTCTGATCTGTAACTGTGTCAGAAGAGGTGGCATAGACTCTTTTCTCTTGCAAGAAGGTAATTAGAGGTCCCTTGAATCTGACATAAATGTGCTTCCCTGTGACTTAGAACCATCTCTGTGGCTGTGCTGTTTGCAGAAATAGGCTGGTGTTAGTGGGTCACTCTCCCCAACAAAGAATAAAAGCAAAAAGCATGAGGATCTGCAGCAAAGCTGCACAGAGGGCAGGGAGTCCTGGGCATCCTCTTCCTTCCTTTTGCTTGCTCTGGCTGCTTATTTTTTAAGTAGCATATGGGCTTCTCTGAAAAGATGAACTTCATCCCAACCTGACCAGTGTTCAGTCCCCAGAGACCCTTGCTCTGAGAGGAGCAGGACAGGCAGAGTTGAAAGGCAGAAGATGGAATAGTCAGGGTAACAATAAGAGCCTGCAGAACTCAGTGGTGAGGAGAAGGGCTGTGCTGCAAGGGGATGAGTTAAGGAAATGTTTTGGGAGCTGCTGTGGTACTGACAAGTGATTTGACCAAGGTAATCCCGGCTATGCTTTGACAACACCAGGGAAAGGAGCTGCCATGTAGTCAGCTGCTGACCAGCTCCATGCACATAGGTCTTTACAAACCCATGGTGGTGCTCACTGAGGATGAAGAGCTTTTTTGTTCAGATGAAGGAAAGGATTATAGTCAGTATCCACCAGTCTGTGTTTCTGCATACAACTATTTGTTCAGTGATGTGAATTCAACCATGTCTTTGTTTTCTTTTTAAATATGCTGAAGCTCTGGGATCACTAATGTAGCCTGCCTGTTGCTGATTTATAGTGTAGCTTTTTCTGCATGCTCATGATAGTAGTGTTAAAATCTTTCATCTTTTTTTTTTTTTTTCCTTTGCTCTTTAATCTTTGAAGGTTATGTTGCCATGGGAGCTGTTCTGCCCTCATTCTGGGGACAGCAACCACTTGTTCAACAGCAGTTGGCCATGGGTGCTCAGCCTCCAGTTGCTCAGGTGATGCAGGGAGGACAACCGATAGCATGGGGCCAACCCAGTATTTTCCCTCCTACTCAGCAACCGTGGCCATCTGTAGCTGGTCAGTTCCAACCAACTGCCTTCATGCCAACACAAACTGTTTTGCCTTTACAAGCAGCCATGTTTCAAGGTACCATTGCTCCTATAGCTACTGTTCCACCCACAAGTGATTCCAACAGATCGAGTCCACAGACAGACAGGCCCAGACAGAAAATGGGAAAAGAAATGTTTAAAGATTTCCAGATGGCTCAGCCTCCACCAGTGCCATCAAGAAAACCAGATCAGCCTTCCCTCAGTTGTACCTCAGAGGCCTTCTCAAGTTACTTTAACAAAGTTGGGATGGCACAGGAAGCAGATGATTGTGATGACTTTGACATCTCTCAGTTAAATTTGACTCCTGTGACTTCCACGACACCATCTACAAATTCACGTGAGTATTTATCTGCTTTCAGTCCTACCTTTCCTCACATATGACTGCTCCTCAAAGCATTTCTTCCTTTTTTTTTCCCCATACAGTAAGTTGCAGCACAGGTATGAACTGAGAACCCTTACACATGGTCTAGCTTATTAAATGTGTTCCAGCCTTAAATAAAAGTATCAGAGGGGAATTTCACAGACCACTGAAATCAGCAGCCCTGGTTGACTGCAGTCTGAAATTCCATTTCTAAGAATATAGTAATATATCTTCTGTGCTAGGGACATGCAGATTAGTTGAAAAATGCCCATGATGTTCAGCCTTACAAATGGTTTCACTTCTTTCACATTCAAACCATACTTGGCAGAAATTAGAATTGAGTTTTTAATAGGTTAATGTATTGGACATGTGGTGGAGTTGATTGAAGAGCTGTAAAACAAGCTTTTAGTGTTCGTAGCATGGAGATGGAGGATTTTTCAGATAGCTGAAAAGAGGAATTAATGAGGCACAGGTTTACCAGGGGCCAGCCAGACACCTGCTTCACTTACCTGCCCTAGGGCAGGCCACTCATACATTCTTAATGGGATGTAGTGGCTTCTCCCTGGTTCCTAAAGACATATGCCAGATGCAGCCAAACTGCTGAAGGAAAGCAAATGTATGGAACTGAAAATGACTACTGCATTCAAGTCCACTTCTCACAGCTCTTCATCAGAAAAAAGTTTTCAGGAGTAAGAGAAGTTAAGGGCTGTAAAGCATGAACAAATTTTGTGCTGCTGCATCTTTCTGAACAAATTAATAAATATATATTCTGTTGCTGTTACCTTAATCCTTGTTTAGCTCCAACGCCTGCACCCAGACAGAGTTCTCCATCAAAATCATCAGCATCTCATACCAGTGATCCTGCTGCAGATGACCTCTTTGAAGAGGTGTTTGAAAGCCCAAGCAAAAGAGAGGAGCAGGAGGCTGTGAGTAGCAATGAGGTTTCTAAATACTGATTAGCTCTTCTTAGCTAAAAAAGACAGAAGTTACTTAAATGTTGTTTGGCAGTGTAGAACTATTCTAATAGGGGTGGGTGGTATTTAAGGGGGAGCTGCAGACTGAATTAACTTCCTGCTTTGGTTTTGATAGTTAATAGCAGGAGATTTCTTTTGACATGCACTAATACTGCATGTGAAGAACAATACTCGGGGTTCATATGTAAGGTTTTGTATGTCAGTTGTATACAGTGTCCTTTTTAGCATGCCAGCATTCATGAACTGATGGTAAGGAAGTCCAAGGTAAAATAACGTACATGCTGAGGTTGCAGACAGAGATGTGAGAGTTTTTGTGTTAAAAAGATGATGGTTGATGTTGTCTTGCACATCTTGCATCCCAGTTGCTTGCCTAGTTACATTCCTCAGTGTTTTGGCCCTCAGTATGTGTTTTCTTTGCCTTAGACTCAGTGGAATAAGCAAGATATGTTATCCAAGCAATGACTTTAAATCACAAGGTGTCTTAGGTAGATGAGAGCCCAAGTGAGCCAAAGTCAAGAGGGAGACTGTAAAAAATAAAAGAACCAAAGGTACAAAATAGCACAAGCTTGGACTCCTTCTGATTCATACAGTTTCACAAAAGGCTTTCGGGACCTTTTGCATTTCTGGTGTGTCTAATCCAGTACCTCCTGAGGTCTGTGGCAGCTCCTGCATGGGCTCTGGCAGGTACTGGTGAGGTCCTCTCCTGCCTGCATCAGCTATAGGAAACTATTACGGCTTTTGAGAACGTATCAGCTGTGAAGTCTCACTTTCTGGTTTTCATGAGATAGGATGTACCCACAGCATGAAAATAACCTCATGTTGACTTTTCACTTTCTTATTGTTGAGAAAAAAAGGTTTTATGTTCTTGTATTCTAGCCTGATGGGTCTCAGGCCTCATCCAACAGTGATCCATTTGGTGAGCCAACTGGTGATACTATAAGTCCACAGGTCGGTAGCTAGATAGCGCAGGTTGGGGTAGGTATCTGTCCTTTTTTTCTCTACACCTTGAGGTGCTCACGCTTCCACCAGCACGTACCATTGCTTTCATGGATGCATGGTTTATTTTTCCTTTCCATCTCTTCTGTTTTTCCTCTCCATTATCCACAGTATATTCCTCATGTTCAGTGTTTTGCATGGCTTTTGCCATTCACTAATAAGCATTGCAGCATATGCAAATATGTGTGTTTCAGCTGTCTGCATGCTTTGAAGAAATGCAGACTTGTTTTGCTTTGCGTTCAAGTTCGATGGGGAAATAGGGAAACTGAACCATTGCTAGCAATGTATTAGGCAGAACATTTTTTTTAACAAATCCACCCTGGCCTTTACTTTATATTAAATTGAATAAGATGTCTTACCCATAGACATAACAAACATTAAATAGAATTGCATAATGATACATGAACACCTCTCCCCTAAATCAATGTGTTAGTAAGTAGAAGCAGCACATTTATTACCTGCATGTAAAAAATATTGAAATGGGTTTGTGTATTTTTATCTCCAACTGCAAATTAAAAACATCTGAAAATTATGATCATTCATATTGCCATTGGAATAGTGATGTTTTAAAAATTATTCATCAAATAAGTAATTTGAATCCAGAAAGATGAGAAAGATGATCTTGTCATCTTTTGTGTTACAGAGCACATTAGAAAATGTGGCTGCCAGTGAATGTTCTGTGATTTGTTTCAGTACAGTATATGTGTTTTACCAAAAAGACAGCGAAGCTATGAAGTTTTATGAGTGCTGAGCATTGTTATTCCATCCAAACACTCTCTAGTGTTACTATTTGAAGGGTATGTCTCATTATCTTCTCCCTGCCTGCTGTTCATGTTCTGTATTACCCAAATATGCGATCTGATACAGCTCCTGTGCTTCAGCACAGAGCTCCTGGAGCAAATCCATAACAATGGTAGAACATACTTTGCTTATCAGCAGTGTTAGCCAGTCAGTGCTGAAGTAATTTGCTTTCAACTAAAAATTACTAGTTTCATTTGGAGCCAGTTTAATTTGTATATTAAATATAGTTTAAGTTTTTATCCACTTGTAATAAGATTATCTCTTAATATATGGTGCTTTGAGAAGGTATCTCCCCCTTCTTTAGCTTCACCAATGCAATTCTTGGCTCTTGGGGGCTGAAACACAAGGAGCACTAAGCTTGGTGTCTCATTGAGTCTAAAACTGGCAGTGTAAGGATAAAGTCAATCTGGAATGATCTGACTAGCAAGAGCATCTGTTGGTTACTGTACTCCAGTGAGAACTGCTTCTGCCACATAGTAATTTGGTTTTTGCCTTTACCCAACCTAAGCCATCACAGACATAACCAGCTATTCGAGCTTCAGACCATTTGAAGAGCTCTTTTCTAGATCAAGAACGAGGATTTGACCTTTATCTGAGCCCCATACTTTGCAAACCCACTTATATTTTCTTGCAGCTTATCCTAGTCAGGGTAATTATGAAATTCATCACAGGGAGTATAACAATAAAATCCTTCTAATTTTCTGACTTTCACAAAGAGTTAGTGTCATTTGTAAACCAGCATCACACACATTTACCTACTAGGAGTTCTGGATATAACTTGAAACAGCAGTTTAAGTCTTTTAATGCAAATTGCCATGTAAGACAATCAAGTGAGGGACTCCTTTTGTTCTGCTTTTATATAACGCTTAGTAAAATGCATTCTTTTACCTTTCAGTGTTTCTGGGAGCTACTGGAACAGAATATTACCAATTATTACATATGGGGTTTTTTTCTGTATTTTTTTTGTTAATCTGCTCAGTCTTGCATAAAAAAAAAGTATAATTCTCAGAAATACATTCTGGGAAACATTAAGTGTTACTGATGACTGTATTATAATAATTCCTAAAAGCTGTAGGCAGGAACAGGAAGTGAACAAAAGAAAGCCTCTACCCAGTGAAGTTAGACTGATACCATTGTGTGTCTGTGCAGTGACATTCAGCAGCAGTCCGTAGGAAATACACTTGCTCAAACCAGCCCCTCTGCTTCTGAAATCTAGTATCATCAGAGCAGCAGAGAGTCTAATCTCCATGGCAAATTATCAATTCAGGACTTACTGCTGTCTTGTGTATCGAGCTCTACATTTGGAGAGAAACTTAATGGAGAGAAGCATGTAGTACAAAAGAATCACAGGCTGCATAAAAGCCACTTTTGTGTGTTAGCTGGGAGGTTACTTCATTATTGAGAACATGGTTCTTCACACCAAGAACAGCACAGTATACAACTCAGATGAATGGACCTCTCAGGAGCATGGCACAGTTCTATGTTCAGGAATTTCAAAGATATCTGTTCTCAGCATCTCTATGAAATCAGCTATGTCTGTAAAATATCTTAATTTAACTTGATGTATTCAGAACACTCACCTGCTGAGTATTTTGTATTCTGGTCTTTCAACATATCCTGGCAGTTTGGTTTCCTGATTCCTTCTGATACTACACATTCTTGTTTAGAAGTAATGCAGCATTATACAGTTAATCTTTATTTCTCTTCCTTTTTCAGTCTTCGATTTAAGCTCTCAAAATCCTCATCCTAGCAGCGGCCAATTAATTCTACATGTAGCTGAGGGTTCTAAGTAGCTAAATGTGACATTTCATGTTGCATTTTTGTTCCTTTGTGGTTGGAGAGAGGAAGCAGACAGGCCTAATTTTCACAGATGACATACAATCTTACACTCTTTGCAGTGTTGTCCAGAGCAAGATTTATATTTGCTTGTTTTCCTTTTCTTCATGAGCAGTGCTGAGGATGGTTAGTGATATTCCAGAAGGGGTCAAGACAACACTGAATAGTAAGACTGCCATCTTCAGATGACTTACATTTAATCCCTTCTGCTGCCTTTATATTCTGTGTGGGATAATGATGGTGAAAGGAGTGGGAAAGACCCGTATTTAACGAGGCTTCCACCGATAGTGTTAAATGCTTCATCTTATTGACATTGTGGATTAAAGCAAGATGTTTGAAAAGAGGCATTTTCACCTGATCATCTTCTTTCCTTCAATATACCCAGTCAGCCTGACTCAGAAGGTGTTAGATACGGACCCTGACAGTGTGGATATTTCTGTTCTTGGGGTATTTCAGCCTGAGACACTAAATCAGCCTCAGCAATGGGTCTAACATGCTGTGGCACTAGGAAGCCCGGAAGTTATGCAATGGAAAGCTTATCAAGTGCTATGGAAAGGGGAGTCTTCAAGCATGATGAGAAAAGGGAAGAAGAGATGCAAACTTTTACTTGTTTGGATACCTGTGGTTACATTCGCCAGTATGTCCTGACAAAGCATCAGGACTGTAAAAAGAATGAATTAATCCTGAATACTGGCATCAGTTATCACAAGTGTGATCTAACTCCATATGGACAACACAAACTGGTTCTTGAAGGTAAATTAGCAACAAGCTGAAAATTATGAAAGAGAATAATTGATACTACAATACTTGCAATAAAAATAGTTTTAAATGCTGGAACAAATGAAGCTCTGTTGATATGCTGCCCAGTTCAAGACTTGCACTGGCAATAATTCATGAGAGATTCTCAGGAAACCTTCAAAACATTTGTGGCTAGAGCACAGCTTCCTGAAAAAGTTGGTCAGTGGTTCTGTGAAATGTGTGCAGACAATTATAAGCCCTCAAAATATGTCACACCCTTCATGATGCTATCAGCACTGTCAGGAGAGCAACAGTTCATTAGAATATTTGTCTGTCGGCTTTTGGTGGTACTTTGGTGGCCCACTGCCATCATCCATCTTTGAGCAAGTGCCATTCTTAGTGATAAATATTCCTAATAATCTTAGTCAGCTCCAGGATGGACTACTGTAACTCTTCATTTGGGCTGTTACTAGGAAGTTGAAAGAAGATAGCAACTTATGTACAAAGCATTGGTGCATCTGGGAGCTTAGTGATCCTCAGGAGGACATACTAAGCTGATTCGTCATCCTCCCCTTACTTCTGCCCATTTTCTATTGCACTTGGACTCTTCACAAGCTCAAAATATTTGCAGGATCTGATACCATCATTCATCTGGCTCAACAGGAACTGAATAGAGTCCAAAGAGAAATTCATTACTATAGGCGATCTGTTCTTAATGTAGTCTCTATCACTATCACTCTCAGACTGAAGTCTCGGGGCTGTAAACCTGGGACAGAAGTAGTGTTGTATGTTTGGGAAGGGATTACAGTTTGGGAAGTACTGCTCCAATCCACAGAAATCCTAAAGATGTCATTTCAGGCCTCATGCCATCATATTTTCTAGGGAATCTGCAAGGACAAGACCAGAGAAATTCAGACTGCTTTGTGAACAGAAGCATCCTACAGATTTGCCTTCATCTCTGCTGCTAAATCCCCTTCAAGCTATCCATTTTAATGCAGCCAGGTTATACACAGTTTTGTCACCTCTTCCAGTGTCCCTAAGCTCACTTGAAGTAGTCAGGTACTCTTCCATTTCTCCAACTTCTTCCTCTAAACCAGAGAGACAACACACTTCGTAGCCTGCCTAGAGCCATGTATGTGCTGATTGGCAGTCCAGCATTTCAATTAGGAGACGAGGTCTCCACTTTCTCTGTAATGAGGTCATTTAACAGTTCCCTGTCTCCTGCACAACAGCTGATTTTAAAAAGAAACTTGTGATAATTCACGATCTTCAAGACTTCTGAACAATTTACTTCAAATTGGCTATTGAGTTCCAAAATTATGAAGGAGAATTGACAGCTACGTAGACAGAAAGTGTAATTGTGTGACTGTTGTTTTGTTAGGAAAGGTGCCCAGAAATAATAGCCGTGTTTCTTGGCTGTAGTTCATTATTACATCAGGGCCAATATGGAGCAAGGTTCATCTTTCTGAGTTGTTCCCGTTGCAGTTTCATTTTATGGCTGTATAGCATCCATCATGATCTGAAATGAATGAGATTTTTTAAATGCTAATAATTACACTGGATATCTGAGACTAAGAAGCATTTGTAGGTAAGGTTTATAGAAGGAACAGAGGCACACTCCAGTCATAATCCTGAACTGGAAAGTTGCTATATTTATGCTGCTAATTGAGGCTAACTGTAATAAAATAACCAGAGATAAGCCACTGGCTATTAATGGACCAATGGGAATTACCTGTCTTATCACCATAGGTATTTAATTTGAATACCACTTGCCAGATTTACTGTATCCTAGTTTATTGAGTCAGCATGCAGTAAACAGAGAAGATGCATTGCACTCCCATTCTTTTCGCTTGCATCCCCAGCACAAGATTCTTATTTTGGCTTGCACTCCAGTACACATATTTCATGAAACTCTTATCATTTGAGCATGCCCATGCTGATCAGTCAGCCAGGAGTAAAACCAGTGCTGAGAATCTATTGTAAAGGGCAAATAAATCTATGCAGGCCTCACCTCTACAATTCAGTACATCTTGCTTGCAGCTTTGCACATAGCAGGGTGCCTCGCCATGATGAAAGGACTGCCAATGTAAAAATGTTTTTCTTCCTAATCAAGTCCTGTGTTATGTTCTGTGAGTGAGCTTAACTGCACGAGACCAAGGAGATGCTGAATCTTTCAAAAAATGTTCTTCAGTGATTGGTTCTTCTGGGGAGCAGATGTTAATATCTTTAAATTGGATGCAAATTTACTTTTAGCATTTACATAATGGTATTCAAAACCATTATCAACCTTGTTACCTCATGCAGTAGTGTGCTATATCAGAAATACTTACTGTTTGCTACAGTCTTGTTTATTGTGAAAAAAGTTTTCGAAATGGAAAGGATAAACTGATTTTAAGCATGAAGTATCTCTGGAGTATGTAAATGTGGCATACGTAGGGAAAATACTCTCTGGCAGGTTTTGCTATTCCAAGAGGCTTCATAACTCAACATTTGTACAACATCCCTGTAGCTGCCTGAATATTTAGACATCTAACTTAAAGCTTGTGTATTTAGGCATTTCTGGTCCCTTCCTGCAACCTGTCACCTTGGTGAGATACCTGACCTGTCAATTTCTATCATTTTTCTGCGATATCTCATTATTTAAAGGCTACTGTTCAACATAAAGGGCCTCATTAGTACATGAGAATATAGCTAAACACAACTTTGATAGCAGCTTCCAAACATAAGGGAAAACATTTAATTTTTCAAACATCTGCCAGAAATTGCATATCCCCAAAGCAGATAAAAGCCTTCAAGTAGGATTTAGCAGCAGAAAAACCCAAAACAAAAACAACATGCTCCCAGTTGTCATCTTTATTTTATCTCTGTTGATGAAAGCACATCTGGGCCAATCCTATAACACGTTAGGATTCAAGTTTCTGTGACTTGGAAGCTTTGTTTGCTGCTCAAGTTGTTCCTCTCTGTTTTGTTTTTTTTTGTTTTTTGTTTTTTTTTCTGACAAAGCTCCATTCTTTCATTTCCTTCCCTCTGAATCTGTTCCTAATGCAGCGATAGAAGTAGAAAGCAGAAAACATCGGTGAGCTGATTCCAATGCTGTGAGAAGTTGGGCTCGCTTGTCTTTAAGGACATTCCCTGTGACTTTTCCATTGAACATGTAAAAAAAGGGGCTTTATTTCTACTTTCAGCACCCTTCAAAATAATGCTTGTGAAAACCCCCCTGCCTGGCATTATGAGAAGCTATCCATGAAGTCAACAATGCTAGACTTGAATTTTGGCTCTTTTCTGTCCCTTTCCATTCTCTTCTGCTCTCTTGAGTATCATTATCAATACTTTACAGACACCATTTGCCACGTTGGGCTACAGAAAAGATGCAGTGCTTGAATGATCTCAAAATAATATTAAAAAACAAATCTCAGTCCTTGACAAAAAAGAACTTTGGCTGAGAAAATTGGACACAAATTACTGCAATTAATTTCTTGTTTAGGCATCTGAAGGGGAAAATCAACTAGAAGGAAGACATAAGAGCACACCTTTCATTCAAAATGTTCTGGTCTACTGAAAGAAAAAATATTTAAGTCAGTGAGAAATGCAGCCTTTGCTGCATGAAGAGTATGTTCAGATAAATGTTGGGTACAAAGAAATTTCTAATTAAGGCTGCTTCATGCTTGGTTGAAAGTGCTGATGACCAGTGATGAGCTCCTTCTCTTCCAAGAGTGTAAAATTCAGTGACACCTGTTACTGTGCATCTGCATATCTTAATGATATTTGAGGACAGCTCTAATAAGATCTCCTGACATTTTGAAGAGCTCTTTTTTTTTCCATCAAGGCATTTGAAAACCTGACATCTTTTGTTCCAAAGGGATGTTCTCCCTCCTTCCCCTTTTATTCTCCTTCCTTTTTGCTTCCCTTTGCAATCAGCTGAGGTTCAAAAAATGTCTGAAGAATGTCCTGGTATGTGTCAGGTTCCCACATTAATTAGTACAGATATTCTCTGAACTAGCTGTGACAGATCATGTCTGCAGTACATGAAAATTCATAGAATGTCAGGGGCTGGAAGGGATCTCACAAGATCATCCAGTCCAATCCCTCTGCCAGAGCAGGACCACCTAGACCAAGTCACCCAGGAACACATCGGCAAGTTTGGAGTGTCTCCAGAGAGGGAGACTCCACAACCCCCCTGGGCAGCCTGTTCCATTGTCCATCACCTTCACTGTGAAAAAATTCCTCCTCATGTTTATATGAAACTTCCTATACCTCAGCTTCCACCCATTGCCCCTGGTCCTGTCATTGGGCATCACCAAGAAAAGCCTGACTCCATCCTCCTGGCACTCACCCTTTATATATTTATAAACACTGATGAGGTGCCCCCTCAGTCTCCTCTTCTCCAGGCTAAAGAGCCCCAGCTCTCTCAGCCTCTCCTCAGCAGGGAGATGCTCCACTCCCTTCAGCATCCTTGTGGCCCTGCGCTAGACTTTCTCCAGCAATTCTATGTCCCTCTTGAACTGGGGAGCCTAGAACCGGACACAACACTCCAGATGCAGCCTTACCAGTGCAGAGTAGAGGGGCAGGAGAACATCTCTTCACCTACCAGCCACACCCCTTTTAATCCACCAAAGAATGGCACTGGCCCTCTCAGCCACAAGTGCCACTGCTGGCTCATGGATGTCCTCCCATCAACTAGGACCCCCACGTCCTTTTCCCCTTCACTGTCCTCCAATAGGTCAGTCCCCAGCCTGGCATATGTAGACCTATTAAGTAGTATGTGAAATGCAGTTATTTACCCGTAATCATCTCTTTTGATTACCTTTGGTTTTTCAAGGTCACAAAATATATTTGCTTCTTGCTGAGGATAATTTCAGCAGACTTTATTTAGTCATACCAAATGATTTCTCCTCTTATAATGCTCGTAGTGTACTCAGGGCTTCATGTAGGTAGGAAATGTGAAATCAGAGTCTCTGCAAGCTCTAGAAATGTAGTCATTTCAAGCGCTAAGACACAACATCTCTTGGCATGGAGGAAACAGGTCATGTTTTGGATTTGTTGTGTTGCTCCTTGTTCAACATAGGATGCACAGTAAGGCAGCCTGGAGCACTCCCAGACACACTGGACATGGAGTAAATATAGACCTGTGGATCCACCTTTGAGCTGCTTTTCTCAGCAGCAGCACCATTTTTATAAGCAGTGCTTAAAATCCCATGCCATCCCACAACAGGTATTTCTGTGCTTTGTCATGCCCAGTGATTTTCCAGCCTTCAGAGGGTTTTTTTGTTTAAAGTCTGCTTGTGCTGATGCTGCTGTAGCATGAGCTGATTCTAACTTGGTTAAATTCAATGTCGTGTCATGGTATTTGAACAATTACCAAGCTGTGGAGAGTTAATGCAGTATGGCATTAATTAGCCTTTCTGCCTGTCTTGTTCTTTTTTTAGATGTCATTCTTAGTTTAATAAATTCGTTTCTGGAAATTAAGTAGAATGTATTCCAGGATCTGTGGGTGGTTTGTTTCCCACTGCAGCCAAGTTGAACATAGTATTGAGAAAGCAGAGGGTGTCAGCTACAAAGCAACCCTGAAGACCATGGCAGCTTTCTTCCTCTCCACATCCAATTCCCAGGAAAACATCTGTTTGCAGCTCAACATACTTTCCTCCCAGCGTTAACAATCATAGTTATGGTTACCCAGATTCCTAATCAAACTGCTCAGGGATAGCTCTGCTCCTTCTTCACAGGCAACCAGTATTGTTATTGTCAAGCCCATCACAGCTTCATTAGCTCAGCTTTCAGTGTCAGCTTCTGTTTGCAAGTGTTTTCCTCCATGAGTTGTGTAAAACATACAGTTCTGCTGTTGTGCTGCTGGCAGGGAGGGGGAGGGAGGTCTCAGCCTGGTACAAGTAACAATGTTTTATGCCACCTACATTTCTGGCCTGTAAACTTCAAAACATTGAGTCATACAAATGCCATTTCATTTCTTCATATATCTGTGCTCAGCAATACCTCCTGAGGATCTGCACATGGCCACTACTGGGAGAGGAAATTGGTAGTAAGTTTTCATATTCTGAAATCATGTCCCAATTTCTTAACAATTCAAGGAGGGTACAGTGGTCACTGAAGGCAGCACAGAAAACAAACACTGTCTTTGCGTTTTGACTCACGAGGTATTGCTGTTCTCAAGCAGATGTCCTAAAAATGTTCTCAAAACTGTCCGGAGACCTCTTGTCTTATATTATTTTTATTACCTCCAGGAAGCAGAACCTCTCTACGCCCAGATCAACAGACCTAAGAAATAGAATTTTTACAGGTTTGTGGTGCTCCAGACTCAAATGAAACCCAACAACCTGGCAGGCCTTTGGCTTTCATGCTTTGTTCTGATCAGTTTTGTCTGACAAGGAGAGATGATTGCGCTTCTGGACTGGCTCTACAAGTGTTCCTGACATAGTTTTTTTGGCAACCAATGGCAGATTCCTATGGCAGCACAAAATAACTCACCCTGCTTGTCATACCATGAGTCCAGCCCCATCCCCACAAGTCATGGGTATCCAGAGTAGGAAATCTTACTCCACGGTCTTCTTTTAAACATTTGTTAATCTTCTGTATGCCACATAAAAATAATGAGCATGTGAAACTTATTAAGCATTACACATTATTTTTCTTTTGAGCAAAAAGCAGTCTGTATGTAGCAGTGGCATTATAATTTAAGAGCATTTTGGGCACAAGTTGACTCTATTTATGTCATGGTGACATGTTTTTCATCATCATTTACTTCAGGCTGATCCTGACTTTTTTTTTCCCCTATGTAAACCTATTTAAAACAACAAGGAAAAACTACTGGCAACGTCTTTTTTTTTTTGTTGTTGTTTGATTTGATTTTGGTTTTGGTTTATTTTTTGGGGTTTGGGTTGGGTGGCTTTTGTTGTGTTGGTTTTGTTTTTTGGGTTTTTTTTTTTTCTTATCCTGTAGTTTTGTATGAGTGACAGATCCAAGAGCAAAACACCTCCTGCGGAAACGATTCCTAACTTGAGACAACAGAATAAAACTCTGGTTGTTTATCCATCCTGACTGAAAATGTTGCCAAATGGACCTTTAAGTTCTAGCTCATCGTGATGAAGAAATGCTGCTTTCTGTTTGAATACTCAAGTTGTGAGTAGAGAAAGGACATTGAGTCCCACTGAGAAAAGATGAATGAGTTAGTATTTCCTAAGAAACTCAAAGTGCAGAAAAAGGAATATTTTTATTTCTTCAGTATCTTGCTGCTGTAATTCTATGCAGACAAGTGTTTTCTTCTCTGTGTGCCATTTTTGATGAAAAAAAATCATTTGCCAAATAATACTGGTATGATTCTGGTTTAAGAATTTGAATGGAGCGGACTTGACAAATGGGACAAGGATGTCATGGATTTTGGAATTACAAACTGATTCTGTGATCAAATTGTTCATCTTTATCACTTTTTGTACATCAGAAAAATCAAATGGGATTTTTATTTTATAACTGGAAAAAAAATCTTAGTGTTAAACTCTTTAAATGTTTAAGCGGAAATGGCTTTAAGGGGTTCAAATGAAAATTGCCAGTTTTTTTGTAAATATAAATGTTATGAAAATTCTTTTACTAATGCCATTACACTGTAGAGAAGGTAGCAATTTGCAGTGCTCGGAAGGTGTGGCAAACCCAATTTGTGGTTCTCATATCACGTACATCTTTTCACATGCTTTCTATAATGGGCTGAAGCTCTAGTGCATTTGCCGAAAGCTGTCAGCTTGACAGCTACTAGTGAAATTAATGGGAATACATGATTTTATGATCTCACATTATCACACAGACATATTCCACTTACCAGAAATCACATTTCATTGACATTCCTTTGAACCTCTGCATAGAAGTCATCAAACTGTTTACACACAGAACAAAAGAATTTAAAACTTCCTTTTTTTACATTTATGAAGCAAAAGTGCAGTGTTTGGGTTCATATGCTTAGCACATGATTTTCATAAAGAATCTATATATTTTTGCCCTACAGAGAATTGTTATACACGTCAAATGTGTTTTCCTGATGTTCCTATGCAGTTACAGTATATTGAATTTAGTGGTTTAACACTAAAAAGAAGAAAAAAAAAAAAAGAAGAAAAAAGGGGAAAAAAAAGGGAAAAAAAAAGGAAAAAAAAATAGAAAAAGGAAAAAATTCTAAGAAATCAAATGATTAATCAGTTTTTAGGGTTATTGTTCAGATTCTGTTTTTAAATTGACACATTAGAATTTACATTTTTGTCATTATTAAAATAGGCCTGGAGTTATAAATGTTTTACTTTCTTTCATCTCTATTATAAGCTAAAAATGGTTTAGAAGACAGAAAATAACTGGGGTGGTGATTGTTGATATGAACAACCAAATTTCCCAACATTATTCCAGTCTTCTATTTTGAATTAGAGAAATTAGAGAAATGTGCATAAAGGATGTATGTGAATTAAAAATTAGCTGTGAATAGACCTAATGAACCTGCAGAGAAGAGAACTTTTATCCCCATTCATGGTCATTTGATTCTTGTTCCTTAGTCATGTGCAAACAGCTTTGTAGCAAATCTTATTTTCCCATTGGAAGAAAGATCATGTTTTTGAACCAGAGAGGATAAATTAAAACTTGTTGGATTGAGTGTTCCAGGGTAAAAAGCAGAGGTAAACAATTTTGAAAGGACATTTATTTAAAATATTTTCTTAATTTGCACAATGCTGCTACTTTCTTTTTCAGTGTCTCTTTTGGGTTTTGTCCTACATATGGTACCACAAAGACAGTTTTTGGTTCATTGTAGACATTTGAGGTTTAGTATCATCAGTGCATTTCCAGTGATGGGATAAAACGCTGAAAGAAAAGTAAGAGATTTATGTCTCAGAGGATCTGTTGACATCACATTTGTAGGAAATAGACCATTTATGAATAGGTGCAGAGAGAATGAGGCTGGGATTTTAGTGTCTCATGAGACACACATGGACCTTTGTCTTACCTTTTCCTACGCGCATAAATAAACACAAATTCTGAATTGTCTTGTCATGCAATTGGATCATCCTCGTCATGGTTGAGATGCTGAGCTGAGAGGACTGGAAGGCCTCTGCACTGTACCAGTATTGTAGATAACTAAAATATCCAGCTTGTGCAGTTGTTTAATCCCTCATCCTTCAATAGCACTAAATTTGTCACTTTAAATTTAAAAACCAGGGAATCCCACCAGCCATCCTGTTACATCCCCTGTAGGTTCTTGATCTTTATCTGCCATGAAAAGATATTTTGATAGATTGTGTTCATTCAAGTGTCTGATGAAACCTTTCATTTAATAACATACTGGGCACCTTCTTTGCAAAAATGTTTACTCCATTGTTTTCATGCATTTTTATTTCCGCATTCTGACACATATTTTTTTAATAAAGATGAGAAAGATAAAATGACTGTTGCAGTACATTTATAAACCTACTTTAACTTTACCTCAGATAATGACCATTTGTTAACATTTGCGGACACATTATTTTTAACTTTATGTATCATGCATTCAGCAACAACAGAAATCAACAATTTTTAGAATTTTTCCATTAATTTCTGTAATACACCATGTAGTACTGTTATGAATAAAAACATTTTAAAAAGGCGTCATTTCAGTAAGTTTGTTTCATAGCTTGCTTCTCTTACGTGATAATGCTGCCATTCTTACAGTGCACTGGTGGTGTCTGTCATGGACAGTATTTTTAACAGTGGAAATACCTGGGAGAGGGAAAAAAAAGGGGCTTTGTTTTGGGGAATACCTGATCTTATGCACTCTCACTGTTCTTTGCCTTACAGATGCTTGTTGCTCTTAATTACTGTCTCCCCATTTTGGGCCTCTTTTTGGATGTTTTAGGATGAGCTTCCAAAACCAGTAGGTGTTTTAGTCACACCTTGTAAAGTCACACATGGCTGGAACAGGCCATGCTGTGCCATGCAACCAAAACTGGCCTACCTTTGTGGCATGAGAAACTCCCATTTTCATTCTCAAGTGTGATTTTAAATGAAAAAATAGGCATTTAAACATTACAATTTTGAAAGTGAAGAACCTCAGAGCTTTCAGGTAGTGTGCACAGAATTGAGAGCAAAGCCTTCATCCAGTAAAACAACTTCTATCAAAGAGACCACCTTCTCTGAAACCACCTTCTATTTCAGTAGGACCTTCCTGCTGACTTGGCAATGTGTAGGGTAGGCTGAAGTGTTTTGCTGGTGTGAAACTCCTGATGCAAAATAATACTGATATTCAGAGGTACTGAGTACTGTATCTCACCATCGAGATAAGGAATAGCACCATTCTTTGCCAAGTGAACAATGAAAATACGCAATATACCAGACTGAAATTTAAGGGTAAGAAGTACAGGTCTCTGCACAGGAAGAGAGTTGTATTTCTTCCTGATGTCTAATCCTTTCTTCATTCCCCAGAAAAGTCCACTACGTCATGCTGAAAAATTCATTGCCTTTGTCAATGAACATTGTCGATATACCTTGATCTAAGAATAAAGGTCATTCTGTTGCAATGCAAACATGCTAGTGTAAATGTTGTTTCATCTTTGTATGCAGCTAACTGTATTTGGATGGCCTTGGAAGAAGGAACATGATCTCATTGGTTTTCAACAAGAAACATCCAAGTGAAGTAAGACGCAGCTAAGCATGGTTTGAAATGAAAATGCATTTTCACACCATAGGCCAAATCTCATCTTGTTGACATTCATTTTATAGCCCCAATATTATGTTGGTTTATATTGAAAAACAGAAAAATGGACTTATGTTGCACAATTGCTATGCAGACTCAGTTTAAAAATTCAGAATGAGCAGGTTTGAGATCTAGTCTGATGGTAGTGAGAAATCTCAAAAAAGGAAGGACCTGGCTGCATGCTGGCATTGTCCAGAAGGGGAACAAAACCTGATTCTGACTGTGATGGTCAGTGTACTACATGATATTAGTATTACTGTAACTTAAGGGCACTCTGGATTGTGTATGGGAGTATCCAACTCAAACATAGCTAGCTGAAGCAATGGTCTTGTTTTAACTAATGAGAATTAAGGTCATGATCTCCTGCAGTAATGACCACTTCTGTCAGGTTCTTATTTATTAGTTTTCTGACAAATACTGTTCTCAGTCAGAAGAATATAATTTCCAAGAAATGAAAGGGGATGTCTGGTGGCAGTTTTCTGCAGAGGTTTGAATGCATTGCCTGCAGTTGTCTCTCTAAGTCAACATGGAAAGAGTGGTGAATGGACAAATTGTTAAGTGCAGATGGCATCTGGAGAATGGAGGGTTTAAGTGAATGCAGGAGCGTGGATCATCTCCAGAGGGGGCTGTACTGGACTGTCACTATCTTTGTCCTCACCACTGCACACACAGTAGATGCCTGCTGCTTCTGCTCCTGTATGGGCAGTCAGTGGGACTTGCCCCGTCCATGGCTGTGGTCTAATGTTACAGAAGTCATGATTTTAAGAGTACTTCTGTTGACTCTCCTGTGATAAGGTCTCCCACAAGTTGGTCTTGTCATGTAGATTTGCTTTTTAGGATCAATCACATTAGAAGCATTTTACTTCTTTTAAATACCTAAGTTAAAGCAGAAAGCTGGTATGGGAAGGAAAAAGGGTATTTTTTTTTTTTCTTGGTTTACTTGCTGTCTGAAAGCATGGGGAAACTGAATTATACATTTCAACATGACAGTGAGGGATATGGGGAGATATCCTGATACAATTTCCTGATTACCTGTAACATTGACTGTCTTTTTCTGAAATTATTCTACTGAATGCAGGAAATATCAGGTCTATTAGTGAACCAACTCTCTGGCTATTAATTTTTAGAGCTTTAAATAGTCTTAATGGATGTATTTGCCCCATGGCTCATCTGTCACCCTTAAAATGTTTTATCAGCACCTAAAAAATCACAGTAAGAAGAATAGTCTCAAGTGTTGCCCATTCAAGGGGCTTTCAGGTACAGAATGTATTTTTTTAAAAAAGGTTATTTAAGATCTGATATTATTTCATAGATTCATTCATAGATTCATTCATATTTGCTGGCTTTTCAACCCAATTTCATAGCTCCTGTAGCACCACTTCTATAAATACTTCTCACAAGCAAAGAACGGAAATCACAATAGATTAAAAGAAAACCAGGTTAACAGGCAGCAAATCAATGTCCATTCAGCCTCAGACATTTGGGAAAATAAAGGATGATGAAGAATTATTGCCAGGTACTAGCTGTGTCATCTTTGTCTTTTTAGCAGTTATTAGAGGCCTAAAAAAACCTCTCAGTGTCAGAAGCCAGTTGTATTAGAAATAAGTAAATGTTGCAGTGCTGTAAGATGTTGCCTTTTTGGTAAATCTTGTACTATTTGACATACTCAGATTATGAGTCCCGGTTTGTTTGTTTGGGGTTTTTTTAAGAAAAGCTGTTTCTAGTTTGAAAATGAGCTTGTGCCTGTTGAGGTCTAATGGAGAGATGCAGGGACAAGGAATGGGGAACGGTGGGTTTTTCTTTATTCTCATTACTGCAGCCCCTGCCTTTCCATCTTCACAGAAAAAGAGCAGGTAAAACTGTGCCAGATTTGGACTGAGTTCCAGTAAGTAATTATTTTTGGTGACTCAGAAGACAGAAAAGGAGAATTTAAGATTAACCAGGTGAGATCTTTAGTGTCCAGGGCCTTTCAGATAATAGCCCCACCACCAGAAAATAACCAATTTAGTAACAAAAATGCTGATGCAACACAGTTATAATAAACGTGTGAAAACATTGTTTAGGGTGTCTAACCTGTAAATGTTAGCATACATCTGCCACCTTGTGTTCCCCACCATTAAAGTTGGTGGGTTAGCCTCCTCTTACCTTTGAATGAGCTGGTTTTGTTCTTAGGCAGAAAGAAATGTGTTCTAAGTTATGAAGATTATCTTACAGAAGAAGAAAAATAATATATTTTTGAAAAGTGCACTAACAATAACAGAAGCAGCTGCTTGCTGGTTCCAGTCAAACCTTTCCCAAGAAGAACCTTTAATTTCTCATGTGTTTCACAATTTTGCTTTGGTCAGGAAACTGCCCTTAAAAAAACAACAACAAGAAAAAAAAAACAAACAAACAACAAAACCAACCAACCAACAAAACAAAAAAAAATCCCCTTCTGTTTGGTGAGACTGTCCAGGTTTTACTTACAGGGATGAGGGGTAACAAACTTACACTGGTGTAACAAACTCTTCCAAGGACTTGCTGCTCTTGAAAGCTATTGTGCTCATGATGGACACTCAGCGAGGCTTCATTTTCAATGCTGATGGAACCTGCGCTGGATGACTTAGGGCACTGCTGGCACAAAGGGCTCTGGGACTTGAGAACAGCTCAGCAGACAGCCACAGTGATGACAGTGACCAAGAAGGACCAGGACAGAGGAAAGAGGACAACAGGCACTTCTGTGAGGTGACATTCTCTCTGATCCATGAACCTACTAAGCCCCAAACTGCAAGGAAGCAGAAAATGAGCTGTGATTGTTGTAATGAAGTTTACATGTTAGACCTACCTCTAATTAAACCAGATTATGAATTATGTGAAAAAAAGTAGATTTTGCTTATCTTCATGAAAAGTATGTTAACCTGTGGGAAATCCTGTTTCTTAGGTCTCTGCCTGTTTTAACATGACTTCTTTCTGCTAACTGAGCACTAGACATGTTACTGCTAAGTTGTGTTTGGTTAAGAGGAAGCAAAACAAACAGGAGCAACAGAGAGGAGCATGTTGCAGGTTGCCTTGATATCTGCATGCACCAGGACCACTGTCATGGTTTGCAGTTAAATATAGAGGGTGCTCTGTGTTTATTAAAATCTTGCCTTCTCTTTTGCTCTTATTGAAGTATTGGATATGTAGCTTCATTTACTAGCCAGCAATGGTCCTGTGTATGGAGAAATCTTTTCTGTGAGTTGTTTTGTTGGGTTTTTTTTGTCATGGACTAATGAGTAACAGCTAAATCAATTGTGTCAAAGGTTGAGCAAGCTGTATCACATGGGCACATCTTGGGTTCAGTGTGGGGCAAAGTCATTCAAAACAAATAAGGCAAAGAAAAGGCAAACAGAAAGCTTTGTAGAGCCTGGGCCATCTTTCCTGACACTCTGTCCTCTGTGTTTAGAGGGCAGTTAGTCACTGAGTGTGTGTTCACTATCTTTGGGTTGAAAAACTATCAATACAATATTTTTATTCAGAGCAGATTCCTACAAAGATTCAGTTAATGTGCTTCTGTGTGTTAAGTACTAGCATCAAGCTGCCAAAATAAAAGGATGCAGCAGCCAGTTGCTTATTTTGCAGAGATGTGGCTCAACATTCAGAATAATGTCATTTGTAAGATAACTAGGACACAATGAGAGATGCAGCACTTGGCCAGGTAATGATGCTGAGGTTGTCAGCTTTGTTTTGTATTACTGAATATCATAATGAAAATGTATTTATTCTTTGTATCATCGAAGCACTCCAGGACTTATTCCAGAGTGAGAGACTGTGCTGCTACAACTACAGTTGCACACAGAGCAAGACTGCATCTCTTCAAAGAACTTCTGCTTGTCCAGCAAGAGAAAAGGCAGGAAAATGTAAAGATATTAATGATTTTGTTCAGGGAAACACAGATTCAGAGAACTTATCTCCCCCTTAAGATGCTCAGTCATGAGGTGAATGAAGGGAATGTTGTGTCTCAGAAGTCAAAAAGCCATACCTGAAGTGAGAAGCATTGGGATGTGAAAGCAATTGAAGAAAGCTTCTGCAAGATTTTGAAGATCCTGATCTGCTTTTGAATGCCCAAATGAACTGCTGGGAATCAGCTTTTGGTAAGTTCTCTGTCCCAGTTAGGACCATTTTAAGAGAGAGAATGACTCAGTGAAGTAGCTAAAAAACACCATGGCAATTAATTTGATACCCTGACAGTTCTTGCTTCCATAGGTCCAAGAGTTTGGGTGTGTGGAGTTGAGAATGCCAATGGCAGGGCCCAGCCAGGGCTTGGGAGCTCTTGTCTTCCCCTGCATCATGAGCCCAAGCCCTGGTGAGAGGTGGCCCAGGGCACACTCAGGATTGCAGGCTTTCCCTGAGCCATGAGAATGGCTGCTCAAGCCTTGTGCCTGGCCCTCCTTGGGAAGACAGATGTGAAAAGCAGAAATAAATAAATTTGCACTCTATTCCTAGAAAGCTGATGCTAGTTTACTTATCATTTCCCTCTTGTTGAGACTCGAGCACATTTCATTTGTTGCAATATTCATTTTTCCCCATTCCTTGAAAGGAGCGTGACAAACAAGCAGTGTAAATTGCTTCCGGGCAGACCTTCACTTCCCTCCTGCTGCCTCTAGAAAGCCGAGTGCCAGCAGTTGCAACATTTACCTGGTGAACCTGCCGGCTGGTGGGTCAGCTGCTGTTTACAGTGTGGGAAAAAAAATTTTAAAAACCCAATAATTTATGATTTTCAACCCTCCCCTTGCAGACGGAATGGAAGCAGTGGTGGCTTCAACTGGCCACCAGTGCCGTGGAGTGATGAGCACAGCATGCCCCGCATGTTCTCCCTGCCCCCTCAAACTGCTGCTGCTCTGTGCCTTGCTCAGAGTCCCATGCTTTGGGTAAGTGAACCTTTCAGTAGCCTCTTCAGTGTGCTTGATAATGCTAATGATTGAAAAATAATTGCAGGCTTTCTGTTTTCAGGTTGCAGGGCACACAGCCACTGTCTGAAGGGATAGTGGTATTTCCAGCAACTAGCAAAAGGCATTGTTTATAAGCTGAGTACAGTGTGTCTGCCTTTTGAAAAGTAATCCTGTTGGGAGAAATCCCAGGTGACAAATTGCCACATTCATGTTGTGTTTGCAGTGTGCAGCCTCATCCCCTGCTAGCTGCCCACAACATGCTGGAGAGACTGAGATTTGTTTTCTGATTGTAAATGGCAAGAATCTGGATGACAGTTGTTTTTTTTTTCTCTACAAGCTTAATAGATTGTGCTCTTTCAGAGGACTGTGGTCAAACAATGACTGTAATCTTTCCAATCTAACTATACTTTCCCACTGTTCTCATAACTTTGAGCTCTGATTTCATGCCTCAGTGAGCAGATGAGTTTTTGTAATTCTTTTATTCCAGTTGATTTTTAATATGCAGTAATAGGAGTCCCTTGCCAGGCACTACTTGGAGCTTTAGCTGATGCTTCTTCTTGCCTTGGTGGAAGAACTGGGAACACTACTGCAGTAGTTCACCTGTAAAAATTGGTATGAAAAGAAAATAATTATTAGTCAACATTTTGCTAAAGCTTCTCACATAGATTAAATGGTACAAGGAAGCATTTGTCTGGGATGAAGATTTAATCAGAAACACTGTATCAACCAAAGGAGTAGGCAGCATTTTATCTGTGGTATCGTGGAAACCTCGGAGACAGTTGTCATGTGAGAGGGCAAAAGAGGAGCTGGAGTGAAGAGTAAAGGCTCACGTTTGAGGTTTGAGTTCATTGCTAGGATGAATGAGATTATTGGGTTAATGACTTTATTGTGAGCCAAGAAGAGTGTCTAAGACTAATGGGTTTGGGCAGCTTGGGAGAAAATGGGCTGCTGGGTAAAGGGAGGCACTTCAGCCTGGTTTTCAAGCGATGAGTCCACACCAGCCCTTAGCATTGTGACTGGGGTTTGTCATGGAGGTGTCCCACCTTGGAGGTGTTCACCATGTACAACAGCAAGGTACCAAAGTGCTGCTCATGCAGCAAGGAGCAGGGAGTTTTGGGACAAGGGCAGCCACTCATGGTGCAGATTTTACTGCTGACCATATGGACAGGCTATTTTGTAGGGCTTGCATAACTTGAGATGAACCCTAGGTTGGTGGGATGTGGGCTGAACTTCCCATGCTGGCTAGATCAAATGTGTCCTACTGTCATCTGTCCTGAGAGCTCTGCAGACTTACTTTTGTGGTGTTGGTGTAGAAGACTGGGCACTGAAGAGTGGATCAGGTTCCATGCTGAATCCATGCCGGTATGAAACGGGAGAAGTCTAGAGGTTGCATGGAAGATCTGATGAGGTCTAAAAAGAGTTCTTTTTGGAGTGTAGTTTTGCACAGGTATAGGCCAAGTTGCTGTGTCACACTCAGTGGTTGCACATGCCCAAAGCTCTTGTGTTGTTGAATGCAGTGGTGCGAAGGAGTCCTTTCACCTCAGTGGCACCAATGGGAGCATGGCCAACAGCAGGCGTGCCTGGTCTGTTAGCAACCCGCCACAGCCCCGCGACTGCATGCTCTCCGCCTGGTCCTCATGGAGCAAGTGTGATCCCTGTCAAAAGAAAAGGGTGAGTGTTTGTGATCTAGGCATGAAGCCTGAGAATCAAGGAGGCAGGACCTCTTCCAAGCCATGTCTTTTCTGTCTGTGGGGTAGCTAACAAGGAAAGCCCTGTACAGTGAGGCTGCAAACTTTTGATTTCAAGTGGCTTTTAGCTCTTCAGCTCACAACTGCCAGTAACTCCAGTGCTTTCCAGGCTGCCTTGCTGTCCTGAAAAAGGTGTAAGAGCAGGCTTGATGGAAACACAGGTGGGAATACCAGGCTTTGCAGGGACTTTCCACTTGGTGCCTCTCAGTATTAAGATGCTTTTTCTTGTCTGCAATGAGCATTTTCTACCTGAGAAGCCCCATCAAATGCAAGTAATGATCCCAGTAGTGTGAAGAGCAAAGTCCCTGTTGTTAGAGGGACTGCTAACAAGTTGGAGGAGCCATTTCCAGGCTTAAGAGGGAATAACCAGTGATGGGAGTGAAGATTCTTATCAGAGTTAAAAGCTGAGAAAAAAAGGAGGACTAACATATTGGATGAAGTAATTGTTTCACAGCAGTGTTGTGGGCGTAAAAAAAAATCCCTAATGATGCAGAGGGACAAGTAAATATACTGACAAAAAATAACAAGGAATGTCATTACCAGCACTAATTGAAAGAGAGGAGATGTAACTGAATCCTTCCTTACTCTTGCAAATGCCCTCACTACGCTGTCAGGCTCATTTAAACAAACTGTCATAGGAAAGCAAACTTTCCTTCATCCCTTCCAATCTTCAATCCTACCTTAGTAACATTAAAACTGTCACAGATCAGAAACCTTTGAAATGAGGTTCATTACTAGCATTGCACTTCTTTGTCAACACATTGTTTTTTTATATGACAGTCCTCTTAGATCAGATTTCCCTGACACAAAGTTTGGTTTATTAACTAGGGAAGTGTAAAATTCACAATTTCTGTACACTTGAGTCAATAATTTGTATGTTATCACAGTACAGATTTGCCTGCCTGGAACAACCTTCTCAGTTCGGTGGAGATCCTTGTGATTTTTCTGACAAAGAAACTGAAGACTGTGATACAAATAATCCTTGCAGGAATAAAGTCAGATGTGAAGGCTTCATGTGTGCAGTTACAGGTAAGGACTTAGAGTGAGGACGTGGTGGTACTCAGGTGGCATCTCTGGCACCACTATGCTGAACTTTCTGCTTCTACAAGAGTTTGCTGGGCCACAGAGATGTTGGGAGTTGACACGGGTCCATCCAAGGTCAACTCATATTTGCATCAGTGGTTTTGAGTGAGTCTATTGGCCAACAGCTGTCACTCCAGACCATGTCTTTAAAGTCTCCAAACAAAAAATTAAGCCCCAGTTCTATCACTAGCACAAGTGGATCTGACAGCAAAAGGAAAACATGCACTGGGCATTCTTGACAATGTCTATAAATATGTTAAAGGTGAGTATAGGGAGGATGGAGCCAGACTCTGCTCAGTGTCATCCAGTGACATAAGAAGAGGTAATGGGAGTAAGTTGGAACACAAGAGGTTTAGGAAGAAACACAAGTAAAAACTTTTTCACAGTGAGAGTGTCAGAGCCTGGAATGGGCTGCCCAGGGAGGTTGTGGAGTCTCCTTCTCTGGAGACATTCAAAACCCACCTGATGTGTTCCTGGGTGACTTGGTCTAGATAATCCTGCTCTGGCAGGGGGGTTGGACTAGATGATCTTCTAGGTCCCTTCCAATCCCTAACATTCTGTGATTCTGTGACATGTGCCCACGAGTACAGCAGGTTGTGATGGTGATCCACATCATATTTCCCTTCACCCCTACCAAGGGCTAATGAGTCAGGGACACTGTAAGCAGTGTGCGGGAGCAAGACAGCAGTTCTCAGTATTCAGAATTGTTATCAGCCTGTGCTTTGCACTCATCTTGGCAGCAGAGAGGGAAGTGTGCAGGGAGCAGGGCGCTGGGGCCGGGGAAGCTCAGCCCAGGAGGTGGGGCAATGGAAAGTGGCTCTGATCTCTGTCCCCCAGGCTAGTCTTTCAGTGAAACTGAAAACAACTCTGCTCATTATGGATGTGGGAAGGAGAAAATATAAATACCATATGCAAGGTCTGCTGAACAGTCTCCAGCATGTTTTTTCTCAAAATGAAAACATTTTAGTGACAAAGAAATTCTGTTCTTTTTTATCATTTTAATTAGGGTGTCTTCTTTTTTTCTAGGTTGAACAAGAAATTTTTATGATTCTGACAGTTTGAGCAAAACTGAGCAGATGGAGTTTGGTGATCTATGCAGATAGAGAAGCAGTATTTTCCAGCTAGATTTAAATATTCCAGGAGTTTTTTGTTTCTAGACTCTTGAGTTAGGGGGTGTGATAATACATTGTTTTATGAGTAATGGACACCTTGTGTTCTAGGGAGATGCATTGCACGGAGGCTGCTTTGTAATGGAGATGATGACTGTGGGGACCAGTCAGATGAAAAAAACTGCAAAAAAGTGTTCAAAAAATGTGACCAGAAGATGGAGCAATACTGGGGAATAGAGAATCTGGCTAAAGGGTAAGCCACTGATTTTCATGAGATGTTTTCTTATTTGGAAGGCTTCAGATGTAAACAGTGAACAGAGAGAACCTGCAGTGATTGCTGTCTCCCCGAGTTAGGATCCAACAGACTTTGAGGTCCCAGTGGGAAAGTCCTTATTGACTCCATGAATCTTTCAGAGAGATGAGATGAGATGAGAAAAAATCCAGAGTACTTGTGCACCCTGGATGAGTCACTTGCTCACCTTGCAAACAGGTCCTGCAAGAGCCTGTGCATGCTCTTTGTGTTGCCAGAATGTGGTGTGTGAAAAGGGAAGCGTCAAATTGTTCAATGAGAGAGTTTTGTTAATCCTGCTGTTTCGTGCAGATATAGGTAGACTTTGGGCTAGCTTGGTCTGTGGGGAGCAGGAGTGTTGCAGCCTTAAGGAAGAGAGAATATTTCAAATTTTGAAATAAAAGCAAAGGAAGGTTTGCTAAAATCCAAGGATAATACAACATTCTTTATAGAGTGACTTATATCAGCATCTTGGATTGATTACAATCTGAACCTGACCATGGATTTGTATTTTTGCACAGTGTATTTGGTGGGTGTGAGGGGGGGTGTCACAATTTCTTGGATTTCTTCCATGACAGTGAGAGATGGAGGAATTTCTGTCCTTTGTGAGAGCAGGGGAGGATTAACCTGCATGTTGGCAAACTCCAACTGTGTGAATTAAAATCCAAATGTGAACTGATCCGGCTTTTACAGGCTAGATTCATAGATTCATAGATATTAGGGGTTGGAAGGGACCTAGAAGATCATCTGGTCCAACCCCCCTGCCCGAGCA